>CAVMKG010000675.1:60000-61930 GCA_963682025.1 Cordilura impudica
TTATTATTATTATTATTATTATTATTATTATTATTATTATTATTATTATTATTATTATTATTATTATTATTATTATTATTATTATTATTATTATTATTATTATTATTATTATTATTATTATTATTTATTATTATTATTATTATTATTATTTATTATTATTATTATTATTATTATTATTATTATTATTATTATTATTATTATTATTATTATTATTATTATTTTATTATTATTATTATTATTATTATTATTATTATTATTATTATTATTATTATTATTATTATTATTATTATTATTATTATTATTATTATTATTATTATTATTATTATTATTATTATTATTATTATTATTATTATTATTATTATTATTATTATTATTATTATTATTATTATTATTGTTATTATTATTATTATTATTATTATTATTATTATTATTATTATTATTATTATATTATTATTATTATTATTATTATTATTATTATTATTATTATTATTATTATTATTATTATTATTATTATTATTATTATTTTATTTTTATTATTATTATTATTTTATTATTATTATTATTATTATTATTATTATATTATTATTATTATTATTATTATTATTATTATTATTATTATTATTATTATTTATTATTATTATTATTATTATTATTTTATTATTATTATTATTATTATTATTATTATTATTATTATTATTATTATTATATTATTATTATTATTATTATTATTATTATTATTATTATTATTATTATTATTATTATTATTATTATTATTATTATTATTATTATTATTATATTATTATTATTATTATTATTATTATTTTTTTATTATTATTATTATTATTATTATTATTATTATTATTATTATTATTATTATTATTATTATTATTATTATTATTATTATTATTATTATTATTATATTATTATTATTATTATTATTATTATTATTATTATTATATTATTATTATTATTATTATTATTATTATTATTATTATTATTATTATTATTATTATTATTATTATTATTATTTTATTATTATTATTATTATTATTATTATTATTATTATTATTATTATTATTATTATTATTATTATTAATTATTATTATTATTTTATTATTATTATTATTATTATTATTATTATTATTATTATTATTATTATTATTATTATTATTATTATTATTATTATTATTATTATTATTATTATTATTATTATTATTAATTATTATTATTATTATTATTATTATTATTATTATTATTATTATTTTTATTATTATTATTATTATTATTATTATTATTATATTATTATTATTATTATTATTATATTATTATTATTATTATTATTATTATTATTATTATTATTATTTTATTATTATTATTATTATTATTATTATTATTATTATTATTATTATTATTATTATTATTAATTATTATTATATTATTATTATTTATTATTATTATTATTATTATTATTATTATTATTATTATTATTATTATTTTATTATTATTATTATTATTATTATTATTATTATTATTTATATTATTATTATTATTATTAATTATTATTATTAATATTATTATAATTATTATATTATTATTATTATTATTATTATTATTATTATTATTATTATTATTATTATTATTTATTATTAATATTATTTTTATTATTATTATTATTATTATTATTATTATTATTATTATTATTATTATTATTATCATTATTATTATTATTATTATTATTATTATTATTATTATTATTATTATATTATTATTATTATTATTATTATTATTATTATTATTATTATTATTATTATTATTATTATTATTATTATTATTATTATATTATTATTATTATTATTATTATTATTATTATTATTTATTATTATATTATTATTATTATTATTTTATATTATTATTTATAATTAATATATTA
>CAVMKG010000676.1:5000-7500 GCA_963682025.1 Cordilura impudica
TTTTTAATTTTTAACTTTCAATTTTAAATTTAAAATTTTATTTTTTAATTTTAAATTTTAAATTTTAATTTTTAAATTTTAAATTTTAATTTTTAAATTTTAAATTTTAAATTTTAAATTTTAAATTTTAAATTTTAAATTTTAAATTTTAAATTTTAAATTTTAAATTTTAAATTTTAAATTTTAAATTTTAAATTTAAATTTTAAATTTTAAATTTTAAATTTTAAATTTTAAATTTTAAATTTTAAAAATTTAAAATTTTAAATTTTTAATATTTAATATTTGATTTTTAATTCTTAATTTTGAATTTTTAATTTTTAATTTTTATTTTTAATTTTTCATTTTTAATTTTTAATTTTTAATTTTTAATTTTTAATTTTTATTTTTTAATTTTTAATTTTTAATTTTTAATTTTTAATTTTTAATTTTTAATTTTTAATTTTTAATTTTTAATTTTTAATTTTTAATTTTTAATTTTTAATTTTTAATTTTTAATTTTTAATTTTTTAATTTTTAATTTTTAATTTTTAATTTTTAATTTTTAATTTTTAATTTTTAATTTTTAATTTTTAATTTTTAATTTTTTAATTTTTAATTTTTAATTTTTAATTTTTAATTTTTAATTTTTAATTTTTAATTTTTAATTTTTAATTTTTAATTTTAATTTTTAATTTTTATTTTTTAATTTTTTAATTTTTAATTTTTAATTTTTAATTTTTAATTTTTAATTTTTAATTTTTAATTTTTAATTTTTAATTTTTAATTTTTAATTTTTAATTTTTAATTTTTAATTTTTAATTTTTTAATTTTTAATTTTTAATTTTTAATTTTTATTTTAATTTTTAATTTTTAATTTTTAATTTTTAATTTTAAATTTTTGATTTTTGATTTTTAATTTTTAATTTTAAATTTTGAATTTTTAATTTTTAATTTTAAATTTTGAATTTTAATTTTTAATTTTTAATTTTTAATTTTTAATTTTGAATTTTGAATTTTGAATTTTGAATTTTGAATTTTTAATTTTTAATTTTTAACTTTCAATTTTAAATTTAAAATTTTATTTTTTAATTTTAAATTTTAAATTTTAATTTTTAAATTTTAAATTTTAAATTTTAAATTTTAAATTTTAAATTTTAAATTTTAAATTTTAAATTTAAAATTTTAAATTTTTAATATTTAATATTTGTTTTTTAATTCTTAATTTTGAATTTTTAATTTTTAATTTTTATTTTTAATTTTTCATTTTTAATTTTTAATTTTTAATTTTTAATTTTTAATTTTCAATTTTTAATTTTTAATTTTTAATTTTTAATTTTTAATTTTTAATTTTTAATTTTTAATTTTTAATTTTTAATTTTTAATTTTTAATTTTAAATTTTTAATTTTTAATTTTAATTTTTAATTTTTAATTTTTAATTTTTAATTTTTAATTTTTAATTTTTAATTTTTAATTTTTAATTTTTAATTTTAAATTTTTAATTTTTAATTTTTAATTTTTAATTTTTAATTTTAAATTTTTGATTTTTGATTTTTAATTTTAAATTTTGAATTTTTAATTTTTAATTTTTAATTTTTAATTTTTAATTTTTAATTTTTAATTTTTAATTTTTAATTTTTAATTTTTAATTTTAAATTTTGAATTTTGAATTTTAATTTTTAATTTTTAATTTTTAATTTTTAATTTTTAATTTTTAATTTTTAATTTTTAATTTTTAATTTTTAATTTTTGAATTTTGAATTTTGAATTTTTAATTTTTAATTTTTAATTTTTAATTTTTAATTTTTAATTTTTAATTTTTAATTTTTAATTTTTAATTTTTAATTTTTAATTTTTAATTTTTAATTTTTAATTTTTAATTTTTAATTTTTAATTTTTTAATTTTTAATTTTTAATTTTTAATTTTTAATTTTTAATTTTTAATTTTTAATTTTTAATTTTTAATTTTTAATTTTTAATTTTTAATTTTTTAATTTTTAATTTTTAATTTTTAATTTTTAATTTTTAATTTTTTAATTTTTAATTTTTAATTTTTAATTTTTAATTTTTAATTTTTAATTTTTAATTTTTAATTTTTAATTTTTAATTTTTAATTTTTAATTTTTAATTTTTAATTTTTAATTTTTAATTTTTAATTTTTAATTTTTAATTTTTAATTTTTTAATTTTTAATTTTAAATTTTTGATTTTTGATTTTTAATTTTTAATTTTTAAGATTTTTAATTTTTAATTTTTAATTTTAAATTTTGAATTTTTAATTTTTAATTTTTAATTTTTAATTTTGAATTTTGAATTTTTAATTTTTAACTTTCAATTTTAATTTAAAATTTTATTTTTTAATTTTAAATTTTAAATTTTAATTTTTAAATTTTAAATTTTAAATTTTAAATTTTAAATTTTAAATTTTAAATTTTAAATTTTAAATTTTAAATTTTAAATTTTAAATTTTAAATTTTAAATTTTAAATTTTAAATTTTAAATTTTAAATTTTAAATTTTAAAT
>CAVMKG010000676.1:12500-13543 GCA_963682025.1 Cordilura impudica
TTTTAATTTTTAATTTTTAATTTTTAATTTTTAATTTTTTAATTTTTAATTTTTAATTTTTAATTTTTAATTTTATTTTTAATTTTTAATTTTAATTTTTAATTTTTAATTTTTAATTTTTAATTTTAATTTTTAATTTTTAATTTTTAATTTTTAATTTTTAATTTTTAATTTTTAATTTTTAATTTTAATTTTTAATTTTTAATTTTTAACTTTCAATTTTAAATTTAAAATTTTATTTTTTAATTTTTAAATTTTAAATTTTAATTCTTAAATTTTAAATTTAAAATTTTAAATTTTAAATTTTAAATTTTAAATTTTAAATTTTAAATTTTAAATTTAAATTTTAAATTTTAAATTTTAAATTTTAAATTTTAAATTTTAAATTTTAAATTTTAAATTTTAAATTTTAAATTTTAAATTTTAAATTTTAAATTTTAAATTTTAAATTTTAAATTTTAAATTTTAAATTTTAAATTTTAAATTTTTAATATTTAATATTTGATTTTTAATTCTTAATTTTGAATTTTTAATTTTCAATTTTTAATTTTTAATTTTTAATTTTATTTTTAATTTTTCAGTTTTCATTTTTAATTTTAATTTTTAATTTTTTAATTTTTAATTTTAAATTTTAATTTTTAATTTTTAATTTTTAATTTTTAATTTTTAATTTTATTTTTAATTTTTAATTTTTAATTTTTAATTTTTAATTTTTAATTTTTAATTTTTAATTTTTAATTTTTAATTTTTAATTTTTAATTTTTAATTTTTAATTTTTAATTTTTAATTTTTAATTTTTAATTTTTAATTTTTAATTTTTAATTTTTAATTTTTAATTTTTAATTTTTAATTTTTAATTTTAATTTTTAATTTTTAATTTTTAATTTTTAATTTTTAAATTTTAATTTTTAATTTTTAATTTTTAATTTTTAATTTTTAATTTTTAATTTTTTATTTTTAATTTTTAATTTTTAATTTTTAATTTTTAATTTTTAATTTTAATTTTTAATTTTAAATTTTTAATTTTTAATTTTTAATTTTTA
>CAVMKG010000677.1:0-30630 GCA_963682025.1 Cordilura impudica
TATCAAGATGGTAACTGATATAGCTAAAACCGCCATACAAGCAAAGGGAGCCGGGAGAAAATACTGTGCAATAATTACATTGGATGTCAAAAACGCGTTTAATTGTGCAACTTGGAACCACACTGATCACGTTAGATGAGCTAGGTGTACCAAGATAGCTAGTTAGGATAATCTCTACCTATTTTTCTAACAGGTCGCTATGCTATAATACTGAAGACGGACAGAAAAGTTATAAGATCACTGCTGGAGTACCAAAACGGTCAGTACTGGGCCCACTTCTATGGAACCTAATGTACAATGGGAGTTTTAGCGGTTAAAGTGCCAGATGGCACGACGGTGGTCGGCTTCGCGGACGATATTGCCGTAGTTGTAACTGCCAGATATATCGATGAAGTGGACATCACGAGGTAACGTCGAGAGGAGAGCTGAAGTACCTTGGAGTGATGATTGATACCCGACTAAAATTCAATGCACATTTAAATTACGCTTGCGAAAAAGCATCAAAAGTGAGGGCGGCGCTAGCACGAATGATGCCAAATGTTGAAGGGCCAAGGCAGAGTAAATGGTTCTTAAATCAAGTGTCAATTCTGCTGTATGCAGCACCTGTGTGGTCACCTACACTAAGTACAAGCTCTCGTAGACTAACGACGTCGGTGTATAGGCTGAGTGCTCTTCGAGTTAGCAGTGCGTACCGAACTACATCAGATGATGCGGCAAGTGTAATAGCGGGAATGATTCTGGTTGATTTACTGGCATGTGAAGCTCGGAGACTGTATGACTCGAAAGGGAATAATACAATTGTTTCAAAACCCGAAATACATAGGGCGGAGCGCGAAATAACAATGCGTCAATGGCAGACTAGATGGGACCAGAGCCTTAACGGCCGTTGGACATTCCAAATTATACCGAACATACAAAGATGGATAAATAGACGTCATGGAGAAGTGAACTACCACCTTACCAAATTTTTAAGCGGCCATGGCTGTTACAGAAGGTACCTGAACAGATTTGGACATGATGATTCCCAATGTGCCCTGGGTGTCCAGGGGAGATAGAGGACGTGGAACATATAATATTTACATGCCCGAGATTCCGCAATGAGCGTGTGCAATTGGAGCAAAATATAGGTAGTCAGATGAGAAAGGAGAATATTCTAGAGACTATTAAGATCCGAGGAAAATTGGAGCAGGTTGACTGACTACATAAAAGTTCTGCATGACATATTGAGGGCAGAGGAGCTTAAACGAAAAGAAATGAGGGAAGCACATGTGGTGATTAGCTAAGGCTATCTTTACCTGCGACGTAATATCTTAACAGGCAGTCCCGCAGGGAAAAACGATGAAGAGGGGGGTGGTTTTAGTTGGTAAGAATCCGACATATCCCAATTTGGATTGCTCGGGAATCTTATACAAGATTTCCACCTCCCGGACACAAAAAAAAAATATATAGTATAGTATATAGTATATAGTATATAGTATATAGTATATAGTATATAGTATATAGTATATAGTATATAGTATATAGTATATAGTATATAGTATATAGTATATAGTATATAGTATATAGTATATAGTATATAGTATATAGTATATAGTATATAGTATATAGTATATAGTATATAGTATATAGTATATAGTATATAGTATATAGTATATAGTATATAGTATATAGTATATAGTATATAGTATATAGTATATAGTATATAGTATATAGTATATAGTATATAGTATATAGTATATAGTATATAGTATATAGTATATAGTATATAGTATATAGTATATAGTATATAGTATATAGTATATAGTATATAGTATATAGTATATAGTATATAGTATATAGTATATAGTATAGTATATAGTATATAGTATATAGTATATAGTATATAGTATATAGTATATGTAATATAGTATATAGTATATAGTATATAATAGTATATAGTATATAGTATATAGTATATAGTATATAGTATATAGTATATAGTATATAGTATATAGTATATAGTATATAGTATATAGTATATAGTATATAGTATATAGTATATAGTATATAGTATATAGTATATAGTATATAGTATATAGTATATAGTATATAGTATATAGTATATAGTATATAGTATATAGTATATAGTATATAGTATATAGTATATAGTATATAGTATATAGTATATAGTATATAGTATATAGTATATAGTATATAGTATATAGTATATAGTATATAGTATATAGTATATAGTATATAGTATATAGTATATAGTATATAGTATATAGTATATAGTATATAGTATATAGTATATAGTATATAGTATATAGTATATAGTATATAGTATATAGTATATAGTGTATGTAGTATATAGTATATAGTATATAGTATATAGTATATAGTATATAGTATATAGTATATAGTATATAGTATATAGTATATAGTATATAGTATATAGTATATAGTATATAGTATATAGTATATAGTATATAGTATATAGTATATAGTATATAGTATATAGTATTCCTGGGCTGCTTCACAGTGGTTAAGATAATATAGTATATAGTATATAGTATATAGTAATTAAGTATATAGTATATAGTATATAGTATATAGTATATAGTATATAGTATATAGTATATAGTATATAGTATATAGTATATAGTATATAGTATATAGTATATAGTATATAGTATATAGTATATAGTATATAGTATATAGTATATATATATATAGTATATAGTATATAGTATATAGTATATAGTATATAGTATATAGTATATAGTATATAGTATATAGTATATAGTATATAGTATATAGTATATAGTATATAGTATATAGTATATAGTATATAGTATATAGTATATAGTATATAGTATATAGTATATAGTATATAGTATATAGTATATAGTATATAGTATATAGTATATAGTATATAGTATATAGTATATAGTATATAGTATATAGTATATAGTATATAGTATATAGTATATAGTATATAGTATATAGTATATAGTATATAGTATATAGTATATAGTATATAGTATATAGTATATAGTATATAGTATATAGTATATAGTATATAGTATATAGTATATAGTATATAGTATATAGTATATAGTATATAGTATATAGTATATAGTATATAGTATATAGTATATAGTATATAGTATATAGTATATAGTATATAGTATATAGTATATAGTATATAGTATATAGTATATAGTATATAGTATATAGTATATAGTATATAGTATATAGTATATAGTATATAGTATATAGTATATAGTATATAGTATATAGTATATAGTATATAGTATATAGTATATAGTATATTATAGTATATAGTATATAGTATATAGTATATAGTATATAGTATATAGTATATAGTATATAGTATATAGTATATAGTATATAGTATATAGTATATAGTATATAGTATATAGTATATAGTATATAGTATATAGTATATAGTATATAGTATATAGTATATAGTATATAGTATATAGTATATAGTATATAGTATATAGTATATAGTATATAGTATATAGTATATAGTATATAGTATATAGTATATAGTATATAGTATATAGTATATAGTATATAGTATATAGTATATAGTATATAGTATATAGTATATAGTATATATATATAGTATATAGTATATAGTATATAGTATATAGTATATAGTATATAGTATATAGTATATAGTATATAGTATATAGTATATAGTATATAGTATATAGTATATAGTATATAGTATATAGTATATAGTATATAGTATATAGTATATAGTATATAGTATATAGTATATAGTATATAGTATATAGTATATAGTATATAGTATATAGTATATATAGTATATAGTATATAGTATATAGTATATAGTATATAGTATATAGTATATAGTATATAGTATATAGTATATAGTATATAGTATATAGTATATAGTATATAGTATATAGTATATAGTATATGTATATAGTATATAGTATATAGTATATAGTATAGTATATAGTATATAGTATATAGTATATAGTATATAGTATATAGTATATAGTATATAGTATATAGTATATAGTATATAGTATATAGTATATAGTATATAGTATATAGTATATAGTATATAGTATATAGTATATAGTATATAGTATATAGTATATAGTATATAGTATATAGTATATAGTATATAGTATATAGTATATAGTATATAGTATATAGTATATAGTATATAGTATATAGTATATAGTATATAGTATATAGTATATAGTATATAGTATATAGTATATAGTATATAGTATATAGTATATAGTATATAGTATATAGTATATAGTATATAGTATATAGTATATAGTATATAGTATATAGTATATAGTATATAGTATATAGTATATAGTATATAGTATATAGTATATAGTATATAGTATATAGTATATAGTATATAGTATATAGTATATAGTATATAGTATATAGTATATAGTATATAGTATATAGTATATAGTATATAGTATATAGTATATAGTATATAGTATATAGTATATAGTATATAGTATATAGTATATAGTATATAGTATATAGTATATAGTATATAGTATATAGTATATAGTATATAGTATATAGTATATAGTATATAGTATATAGTATATAGTATATAGTATATAGTATATAGTATATAGTATATAGTATATAGTATATAGTATATAGTATATAGTATATAGTATATAGTATATAGTATATAGTATATAGTATATAGTATATAGTATATAGTATATAGTATATAGTATATAGTATATAGTATATAGTATATAGTATATAGTATTATAGTATATAGTATATAGTATATAGTATATAGTATATAGTATATAGTATATAGTATATAGTATATAGTATATAGTATATAGTATAGTATATAGTATATAGTATATAGTATATAGTATATAGTATATAGTATATAGTATATAGTATATAGTATATAGTATATAGTATATAGTATATAGTATATAGTATATAGTATATAGTATATAGTATATAGTATATAGTATATAGTATAGTATATAGTATATAGTATATAGTATATAGTATATAGTATATAGTATATAGTATATAGTATATAGTATATAGTATATAGTATATAGTATATAGTATATAGTATATAGTATATAGTATATAGTATATAGTATAGTATATAGTATATAGTATATATATAGTATAGTATATAGTATATAGTATATAGTATATAGTATATAGTATATAGTATATAGTATATAGTATATAGTATATAGTATATAGTATATAGTATATAGTATATAGTATATAGTATATATAGTATATAGTATATAGTATATAGTATATAGTATATAGTATATAGTATATAGTATATAGTATATAGTATATAGATAATAGTATATAGTATATAGTATATAGTATATAGTATATAGTATATAGTATATAGTATATAGTATATAGTATATAGTATATATAGTATATAGTATATAGTATATAGTATATAGTATATAGTATATAGTATATAGTATATAGTATATAGTATATAGTATATAGTATATAGTATATAGTATATAGTATATAGTATATAGTATATAGTATATAGTATATAGTATATAGTATATAGTATATAGTATATAGTATATAGTATATAGTATATAGTATATAGTATATAGTATATAGTATATAGTATATAGTATATAGTATATAGTATATAGTATATAGTATATAGTATATAGTATATAGTATATAGTATATAGTATATAGTATATAGTATATAGTATATAGTATATAGTATATAGTATATAGTATATAGTATATAGTATATAGTATATAGTATATAGTATATAGTATATAGTATATAGTATATAGTATATAGTATATAGTATATAGTATATAGTATATAGTATATAGTATATAGTATATAGTATATAGTATATAGTATATAGTATATAGTATATAGTATATAGTATATAGTATATAGTATATAGTATATAGTATATAGTATATAGTATATAGTATATAGTATATAGTATATAGTATATAGTATATAGTATATAGTATATAGTATATAGTATATAGTATATAGTATATAGTATATAGTATATAGTATATAGTATATAGTATATAGTATATAGTATATAGTATATATAGTATATAGTATATAGTATATAGTATATAGTATATAGTATATAGTATATAGTATATAGTATATAGTATATAGTATATAGTATATAGTATATAGTATATAGTATATAGTATATAGTATATAGTATATAGTATATAGTATATAGTATATAGTATATAGTATATAGTATATAGTATATAGTATATAGTATATAGTATATAGTATATAGTATATAGTATATAGTATATAGTATATAGTATATAGTATATAGTATATAGTATATAGTATATAGTATATAGTATATAGTATATAGTATATAGTATATAGTATATAGTATATAGTATATAGTATATAGTATATAGTATATAGTATATAGTATATAGTATATAGTATATAGTATATAGTATATAGTATATAGTATATAGTATATAGTATATAGTATATAGTATATAGTATATAGTATATAGTATATAGTATATAGTATATAGTATATAGTATATAGTATATAGTATATAGTATATAGTATATAGTATATAGTATATAGTATATAGTATATAGTATATAGTATATAGTATATAGTATATAGTATATAAAATAGCATTAATACGAGTATAATTTTTTAATAGGGCCACAAAAATACAAATTATTTGAATGTAACGTCTGTTAGCATGCTTACTTTTTTCTATTAGAAACAATGTAGCATGTACAAAAAAAATGCATTTTAAAAATTGTATGTTTGCAAAACACACTCATGATTTGAAATGCAAACGACAGAGCATAATAATTTTTCTCTCTCGTTTTTATAGTTCATTATTTTCTGCGTATTTTTAAAAATTGTAAAGCTAGCAGCTAATTTATTAGATGAAAACTGCAAAAACAATAACGGTTACTTTCTTAACATGAGCACTATGCATTTAGATACGATTTTGTTAAGATTTTTTTATGAAAAATTCTTTGGCGTTTTAACGATCATTGCAGTGTAAAGTTTTATTGTGATATGTGAGTTGTGCCCCCACATTTTACAAATTATTAATATAAAGTTTTAGTTGGTAAGCTTTTATATATTATTCTTTTTAATTTGAAAACATGAAATAGAATTAAAATGTAAACCTTCAGTTACCATTAAATTTTTTATACATATTGTACCAACCACTTCATAAAAATTTTTTCATAAAAGCATGTTTTGAAAAATAATTCAATTGAACTTAAAAATTTTGTTTAAAAAAATTTAAAAACTAAAATTGGCAAATTGGATGATTTTTTAATTTTATCTCATGTTCATTTTATTGAAATTAACTGGTAATACTCAACATACATCGGTCCCGCTTTTTACTTTTAATGAATTAAAATGGCATCAACGAGCAATAAAAAACGTAAGATAGGTGATGAAAACAGAAAATTCCAGTCCGAATGGACAGACAAATTCGGATTTTTTGAAAATAAGGGCATACCTATATGCCTCATTTTCAAAATTACTGTACCAAATAACAAACTTTAAAATTTAAGTAGACACCATGAAAAATTTCACTCATAATTTGCCAAAGATTATCCCCTTAATATTAATCTTAGAGAGACTAAACTGAAGCATTGCAGTCAAATATTGAAAAATAACAGAACATTATTTCGTCTTTTAGTCATGGAAATGACAGATCACTTGAAGCAATTTACATAATAGCTTGGGATATTGCCCGTGATAAACGTCCTGATGGGGAAGCAGAGTTAAGAAAACACACTATGAAGAAGGTTATGAGCATTCTCGACCCTGATAACAAAAAGCTGCATAAAGCGATGGATAAGCTTTCTTTATCACGGCGCACAACTGAGCGTCGGATTGGAGATATCAGCACTTTTATTGAAACAAGTTTAAAAAACGATCTAAAAAATTCTGCAGCATTTAGTTTAGCTCTTGATGAATACACAGACGTAAGCGACGTTTCCCAATTGGCGATCTTCATTAGGTCTGTTGAATTTAATATCACTGAAGAAATGTTAGACCATGTAGCTCTTTCTGAAACAACGCGAGGCATTGATGTAAAAAATGCGCTTTTCGAAGTAATTAACAAATTTGAATTGCAACACTAAACTTATTAGTGTTGCCACAGATGGAGCACCTGCAATGGTGGGTAAAATCAAGGTTTGATTGGTCTTTTAAATAAAGATCCAGATATCCCACATTATCTACCATTCACTGTATTATCATCGGGAGCATCTTGTTTCAAAATTTTTTAAATATGAAAACGTTTGTAAAGTTGTGTAGAAATTGTAAATTTTATCAGAACAAACGCTAAAACTCATCGTCAGTTTAAAAATGTTATTATGGAGTTACAAGAAGTTGAGGAAAACAATAAGTTATTAAGCGATGTCACCATTTGGTCCATAGTGCGATGGCTATCCGTTTCTAATGTTTTGGATCGATTTGTTGAGCTGTTACCCACAATAAAGTTATTTATAAAAGAAAAAGGAAAAATATATCCAGATCTGGAGAATGAAATTTGGATTTCAGATTTAATGTTTTTTACTGACACAATGAACCATCTTAAATCGCTTTATCTGAGTTTACAAGGCAAAAACAATACAGTGCTTGATTTGTCACGGTCATTGTTAGGCTTCGAAGCTAAACCTCTTTTGTTTATAAAAGACCTCGAATGTAAAAAATTTAAATTTTTTCTCTTTTAAAATTGAAGGTTAATAATATACAAGACGATAATCTGGAAGAATACATAAATAATTTAAGACAATTTCATGAAAATTTTAAATGTAGATTTGAGGATCGCAAACAACTTCAAGCAACATTCTCAGTTTTTGTTAACCCATTTTTGTGTGACGTCCTTAATGATGAATTTTTATTATCCGATATAATTCTTGCAAAACCAGATGTTGGAAAATTGGAGTTGTTAGAAATGAAGGATGATATTGTATTGAAAATGCATCACAAATCAACTTTTCTAGTTGGATTTTGGAAAGTTGTTAACGAACCCCAATATCCACAATTGAAAAAAGATGCTGCTCGTTTATTTTCAATGTTTGGCACAACGTATTGTTGTGAGTCTCTATACTCCACCGTGAAAAATGTTAAAAACAAAAATCGTTCACGTTTAACAAATCAACATTTTACGGAACTCATTCTTAAAACTTTGACAAACTACACACCTGATTTTAAAGACATAATCAAAAATTCTTCCTAATTTTTTTTTTATTTTTTCTTACCTATATTTTTATTTTATTTTTAAATAATTCCTTTTTTTATTTTATTTATTTGATCTCAAAAAATTTTAAAATGTAACTATTTTTATAAATACTAATAATATTTCAGTATAAAATTTATTTGTAATGTGTATGAAATGAATTAATAAATTTTATGTCTGTTTAAAAATTGTTTTTTTTTTTGCTTTTTTGTTTGAAAATTGATATTTGTACAGAAATAAACTAGTGCGGCCCACCGTTAATAGGTGAAATTGCAAATATGGCCCAACAAGCTATTTACGTGCCCACCCCTGGGCACTATATACTATAAATTAAATTCCTTGAAGGATTTTAAATCAAAAAAATTAATTGTTGTGCGCTGATGGTGACACAACAACCGGCTTTATAGGTAATTCAAAATTAAGAGCAATGGTATTCTTAAAATTACCCACCCCTGGTATATAGTATATATATATACACTATATACTATACTACTATATACTATAAATTAAATTCCTTGAAGGATTTTAGTTTAAAAAAATTAATTGTTGTGCGCTGATGGTGACACAACAACCGTCTTTATAGGTAATTCAAAATTAAAAGCAATGGTATTCTTAAAATTACCCTAATTTTTAACAACAGATTTGCTGATCACGCCATTCACGTATTTTGTTGTCATTCTGCCGCTCGTACAATGCTGTTCAATGTTGTTGGTGTGAATTTATTAAGTTGCAGAATTTCTGTGTTTTGGTATTTGCGCCGGATGTTGACCATTGGCGCGTGCAATGGTATTATTGTAAAATGAGCTGCTTTATTCGTTGGCTTGTGCAATGTCGTTCAATATTGTTGGTGGGAAAATACTACCCTGCAGAATTACTGTATTTTGGTAATCGAGCCGGCTGGCGCGTGCAATGGTATTGTTGTGAAATAACTGTTTTGTTGGCTTTACAGAAGACGCAACGTCAGCTTGAGAACTAATTTTGGTATTTTTTATGTGTGTTGTTGTTGTCAGCGAAATATTTATTTTAAATGTATTTTAAATGTATTTTGTGTTAACTCCTCCCTCCTTAAATGCAATCGTCCCGATTGCTTAAAATGTGTGGATGTCGAAAATGGTGGAATTCTTCTTCCTAATTTTTTCCTCTGTAGATTTTACAGCAATTGGATGTTCTGGTTGGGCTTCTTTCATTTCTATTATTTCATCTTCTTGTTTTGTTTTCTTCTTCTTAGAAATCCAAGCGATAATAACGCAAACGGATACAATGATGATGAGGCTTTATGTTAGTAGAAAGTTACTTTTGTTTTCCAGTGTTTCCAATCTTTTGATGTTTCCCATATTCAATTTTTGGAATCTTTGCAGTGAGATGATTTCTTCGGTTTTACTATTCCATGCTCTTGGTTGTAGTGAAGCTGGAAGAGGTTTGTTGTCACTTATTTCTTTTGAATAGTATTCTCGACCATCAATGTTGACTGTTGTATTGAAATATTTGACCAAATAAGTTCCATTTAATGCTATTACTTCTTTGTTCACTTTAATTTTCCCAATGTATTGATTCAGCAGTAGTAAGTCGCTTCCGATTTCTTCTATTGATGGGACGTGCTCGTTGTTAACCTGTGTGCAGCTACCTATTTTGTTTCTAAATATACTGGTTATACAAAATTTATCATTTAATTCTACAAGCTTATCTCTATTACATATTATTAAATCATTGTAGCTTTTGCAGCTTTCTTTAATGGCGAATAATTTATTACTACAATCTAAAATTTTGCCATATTCAATTTTATCAATAATATTTCCAATTTTTACTGGCTTTGCTAAGAAAATTTTACAGATATCCTTTTGGGCAATGGGAATACTTAAAATATATAAAATTTCTCTGTTATTTGTAACAATCTTTACACTTCCAAATGATAACAATTCATCTACATTAAAAATGGGAATATTATAATTTCTTAAAACATAATTTAAATGTTCAATTTCGGTTTTTGACAAGATAAATGAGTTTACAATGTTTATTTTAGCACATTGGATTGCATATTATATTTTGTAATTCTTTTTCAATTAATGTTAATTTGTGTTCTAATGTATTTGCCAGTTCATTATTCCAATCTTCCTGCTTTACTTTTAATATTTGATTTGTAATGTTTGAAATATCTTGTAATCTGCTTGTTGTAAGTTCGTTTATAATCATTTATCTGTTGTTATTTTCTAATACATTTTTAATTTTCTGATTTAAAATTTCAAAATCGTGGCTGTCTGGAGTCCCAGCAACCCATTTCCATGCGCTACCAATAAAATCGATAGATCTTCTCCTTACGTGTGGACTTTACCGATTGAGGAGTCCATTAATATCGGAGACTTGTTGTTTTAAAAACGGACGGAGCGGATGACTATATGTAATATTAGTGTTTAATGTAGATTCAGTGTCCTGTGATAAAATTCTATATTATTCTAAGTCGATATAAGTATAACTTTAAAGGTGCCGTTCTGTTTTTTGCGATCCCATTCTGAATGGTTATTAATCTCGCATTAGAGTAGTCAAGTATATTAAAATCCGCAAGGACGGTACCAATTAGTAATCTATAAAAAAAAGATAAATGGGATGTAAATAAAAAAATTGTACTTTCTAATGTGACTCTTGTGAATAATGCGGCCACTTTCCGTAACTATAGTTGTATTACGATTTTCTTCACTATCTCTTCCTTAAACCGATTGGAAAGTTTTGTACCTAATCTTTTATTTGTCCTAACGTAGACTAGCTGACCAGCTACGTATTTTTTAATTGATTTTTCATTTTTATTATGGTAAGACAAGTCATTTTCCTGTTTGCGCTTTAGTCGGTCAACGTTGGATAATCTAGTTATCTCCATATCTTGGGGTGAAAAGTCAATCGTTCGAACAAAATAAAGATCTACAGGTTTCTTTTTTGTCGTAGAATGGATGGTATGGTTATATTCATTTACAGCTCTTTCCAAAAGTTCTTCGAAATTTCTAGACGTCCCATCACTTTTAAGACATCTCATTATCTCTGGTAAGGTTGAATGGAAGCGTTCTATCTGTCCGTTCGCTTCGCTTCTATAAGATGGAGTGGTGAAAACGTTTATTTTCAAATCGTCTTCATCTTGAATAGGATTGAAGCTGAATTTAGAGAAGGTTCGTTGTCCATGACAATATTTTTCGGTACACCATAAGAAAATAGTATTTCCCTAAGAGGTCTCCTAACATCTTCTGTCGATCGTCCCTTTAGTAATTTTGTCTGGACATACTTTGAAAATTTGTCAATCGATGTTTTAGTACCAATTTTTTGTCTGTGGAAAAAATGTCAAGGTGGACTGTGTGGCCAGGATGAGTTAGTATAGGTGTCTCTTTTAACTCAGGCGTATTTGGGTGTCTGTCATACTTATTTTCCTTACAAGTCGAATATAGTTTTATGACCCTTTTAATTTTATTTGCCATTCCTGGAAAATAATATTTTTCCATAATTTGCAATTTGTTTTCTTTCTCGATGCGATGAGCCCTATTATGTGTTTCCACAATTATATTTTCTTGATCGTTTTCTGACGTTATGTCATCAACTACCAATTGTGTAAATCGACATTTATAACTTGAAAAGTGGCCTGGATAAATTGTTTGAATTTTCCCCATTATTGGTTCAGAAGTTATTATACCATTAATAACGGACGGATTTAGGTACACTTTAGAATTTCTGTAAGTTTTTGTTCATCATAGTTAGGTTCACTTATAAGGTGTCGATGATAGCCCGGGAATATGATTTTAAATTGGTAAGTGGGTGTTTCACCTATGGAAAGAAAAATTTGGTTCTTAAATACGTTTATTGGGGTTTCCATGCTCAGAATTTGATCTTGTGGAGAGCTGTCACTGCTGTGCACCGTGCCTGATAAAGAATTTATTCCAGTCGCTGGAGGTCTAGATAGCGCGTCTGCTACTACATTACTTCTACCAGGTTTATATTTCATTTCATAATTGTATTCTTCTAATATAGCTTTCCATCTTTTCGTTTTACTATTATTATTTTTTGTGCTAAGTGCATATGTCAGCGGTTGATGATCTGTAGAGATGATAACTTTAGCTGACCCATACAAGTAATTCCTAAGGTTTCCTAATGCCCATATTATAGCAAGCATTTCCTTTTCATTGACTGCGTTATTTTCTTCTGCTTCTGACAGAGTTCTAGATATGAATGCTATTGGCTGATCATCCTGACTTAAGACGGCTCCTAGTGCTACATTAGAAGCGTCAGTTGTCAACTGAAATTCTTTCTTAAAATCAGGATATGCGATAATTACTTCTCTAGGAACTAAGGCATGTTTTAATGAATCGTTGGCGTTTTTGGCTTCATTATCCATTTGAATTTTCCTACGGTTTGATTCAGATTTGGAAATCATACCTGCATCTCCTCGCAATAATTTAGTAAGAGGTTTTGCTAAGTCCGCGTAACATTTTATAAACCTTCTATAATATCCTTAAAGGCGTCGAAAGGACCGTAGCTCTTTAAGTGTGGTAGGATAAGCAAAATTTACTATTGCTTCGACCTTTTTGGGGTTTGCTTTCACTCCATTGTAAGAAAGAATGAATCCCAAGAATTCTACCTCCTATTTAAAGAATTCACACCTGTCCAACTGGACTTTCATATTAGCAGCATTAAGTGTTTTAAAAATGTCATTCAAGTGTTTAAAATGTGCTTTTTCGTCTTTACTAAAGATAATTATATCGTCAATATAAACGTAGCATGTTTTGCCAATTTGTTCCCTGAGGATATCGTCCAGCGTCCTCTGAAATATGGACGGTGCGTTTTTCAACCCAAATGGGAGTCTTGTAAATTCATATTTACCATTATTAACTGGAAAAGCCGTTTTCTCTATATCCTCTTCTCTAAGAGGTATTTGATGAAATCCACTCTTTAAGACTATTACAGTAAAATATTTATTACCTCCTAAATGTGAGAAAACTTCATTTATCTCGGGAATGGGATATCTATCTGGTATTGTAGTCGAATTTAATTTTCTGAAATTTATGACCGGTCTATATTTTTGTCTACCTGAAGCATCTTGTTTCTTTGATACAATCCATAAAGACGAGTTATAAGGTGCACGTGATGGTCTAATTATCCCATCTTTTAATAATTTATTAATTTCCTCTTCCACTAATCCCTTCATGGCCATTGGGTAAGGGTAATTTCTGGTATAAGTTGGTATGTCCGTGGAAGTACGTATATCACCAACAACTCTTGTTGTATAGGTGAGTCTTTCGTCAGGATCAGCAGATCACCTTTTATGGTGGCTTACAATGTTTTTGAGAGATCTTTTTTGGTTTTCAGAGAGGTGTTCCATTCTAATTTCTATATTGTTGACATCTTGGGAAATGTATTGGAATATTGGAATATTTATTCCTCCTTTTACCGTAAAATAATTTTTTGAAGTATAAATCACGGCCGATAATTCTTTTAAACTATCGTTGCCTAATATCCCATCGAACGTTCTTAATCCTGGTAAGATAAAAAACTTTATGGGAACATCATTGATGCCAAACATATTTAAAAGAACATGATGTGTAATTTCTACATTTCCTGCAATAGATTTTGCACTAAATTTTTCCTGATTAGGTCTATGGTTTGTGACTAAATTAGGTTTTATATAAGTCTTATTACTACCGGTATCTAAAAGGAATTTGAGGGTTTGTCCGTTCCTCGTTCCAACTTGAAAGTATGGTAACGAGGAACTATTTAACCAAAAAAATTAAGGTCGTTCAGTAAATATTCCTGTGCATAATCTGTTGTTATGGAATTATTTTTCTCGGTTTCGAGATCTTCAGGTGAATGCTCGAACATCTCAAGTCCGCTGTTGGTAAATTCCTTATAATATTCGTCCATTTCTGTTATCCCCCCAACTGCGCCTTCTTCTTGGGCATATTCACAATCTAGTGGAACGTGGTCTAATTGGCGCTGAGTTGCCTCATTTTCGGTTACCACATGAAAATTCCTTTGGAGTTTGTTGATCGGACCTTGAAATGAACCCCCAGCTGGTCTCTTAGAAATTTGGTTTACTGGTGGTCTGTTCATATAATTAATGTGCCTTTATTGGATAGATTTATCCACGTCTATATGTTCTACTCTAGGAGTTGGTTTTTGATAATTCGGTGTTGAATATTGGGGTTTAGTATATTGGTTCGGAAAACCGATTTGGTCTCCTCGATTAAATTGTGGTCTTGGGCTAAAATTTTGATAACCGATTGGCCTAAAAATTGTGTTACGAGTATAATTTGGGTTATAATATGGTATAGGACCATTACGGGGTGGCAATGGTGGTCCGTTATTTGTCATACCACCACCGTAAGCGAGCTCAGGAAAGAATTTCTGTCGATTTCCGAAAAATGAATTGGTTACTCCAATTCTATCTTTCTGGATATTACCTCTAGGTATATGTCCATGAGCGTAATTCTTACGAAATGTCATAGTATCCAATTTTAAACAAATATGTAATGCGTCGGGCAAAGAGGTTGGTTCACGCACGCTAAGCAAACGTGGAATATCACCATTTAAACCTCTAACAAATGTATCCAGCGCTTTATCCCTGTAAGTATTTGTCATTGAGCGAAGGCTTCCTTCGTCTAGATTTAAACATGATACGTTATCAAGTATCAGCGAAAGATGTTGATAGACATCTTGATAAAATTCAGTTATACAAAGCGCAAAAGAAATAGTCAAATTTTCAGTATAACAATAAATACACATAAAACAACTTTAAACATTACATCTGATCTCATTTTTTGTTAAATACAATAAGTGTTACCACATTGCTAATAATAATAATGGCTTGTTGGCTGTGCCATGAGCTATGTCATACTAAATGTAGTGGTCGTTCTGGACTAGTTGCTGATGCTTTATATAATAACAAAGGGTTACATTGGTGTTGCAATAAATGCAGGAAAATCGGAGTGAATTTCTACCGTTTTTTCAATGATACACAAAAGGAATTCAATGATATCCAGGAAAAGATAACTAAACTATCGATATCTATATCTGGTTGTGGCAAATTATTTGATGATTATAAATCATTAGATAATTTAAAATCTCCACCTCAATCTTCTCCAAAACGTCGTAAATCGCCACGAAATACAAATAAAGTTAAATCTGATAATCTTCCTGCTGTTCCTACGAGTTCAGTAATACTAACATCTGATGTCTCAGTAATTAATTGTAATGCTGATTTGCCTGTGAGCTTTGCTGAAGTGCCATTAAATCAACCTGTGCCTTCTATAAATACTTGTCCTGTGATAAATGCTGGTCAAATCGTTTCGTTGAGAGCTGTTCCTCCAAAAAAAAAACTGTTTTTATCTCGCGTTTAGCGATTGAAACTACTGCTGAAGATGTCGATGCTTTTTTTAGATCTAAGTTGGGCCAAAAAGCAGCAATTTTGACATATAAGTTTGTTTTTTCTCAACCTAGATCTATCACATCCTTTAAAATTACCGTTTCTTATGATCTTTTTGACTGTATTATTGATCGTAACTTTTGGCCTGAAAATACATTGGTTCGAGAATATATATTTATACAAAATTCTAACAATAATGGCCGCCTTCCTCAAACTGATTCAAATGTTCCAAAAAACTAAAAGATCTTACTGGTGAAAATATTTCATTAGTTTACCAAAACGTTCGTGGTCTGAGAACTAAACTGTCAACTTTATATATTGAAAGTTTAATCATATCTTTTTAAATACTGAAATATTTTGCAATAAATATAATATTTTTAGACGTGACCGTTGCAATAAGATGAATGGCGGTGGCGTTCTTATTACTGTCTCAAGTATCTTATCATCTGAGGTTTTATTAATTGATTCCTCTTTAAACATAGAATTCGTTGCAGTTTTAATTAAATACAATCATAAAAAAATATTTGTTACTTGCTCATACATCCCTCCTTCGTCTCCGCAGTCTTTATATGTTAGACATGGAGAAGCTATTAAATCTGTTCTACGTTCTGCGAATCCGGATGACTCCGTTATTGTTCTTGGAGATTTCAATTTGCCTTCAATTTCGTGGAAGTTCTTACCTGAAGAAAAATATACTTTGTTCCGACTAAATCAAATGATAAATGTGATGAGGTTTTTAATATGTTTTTTTTTTTTTTTTGATTTATATCTTTTTCAATTAAATGGAATTCTTAATGATCATTCAAAATTATTGGATTTAATATTTGTCAATGAAGTTACTGAATGTTTTACGAACCGATCAAACCCTATTTCTATTCCTGAAGATGGATATCACCCTTCTATTGAAGTAAATATATTCATTCCATCTGGACTTGTAGCCACACCTAAAAAAGTGTTAAAGATTTTAGTTTCGCTCAAACGAATTACACTTGGGCAATTCACAACAGGTGTTGTATCGTTGTATCTGTTGTATCGTGTATTACTTTACAATAGTGTAAAATTGTTATTGGTAATTTGCATTGAAAAATCTGATACAGCGATACAACTTCATTTGCTGTGTTTAGTAAATGTTGTATATTGTATCATAACATATCAGTCCCAAGTGAGTGCCAGTTTTTATGAAAAAGAAAAAACAAATACATACAATTTTAACAGCATAAATAATTATAAAATATAAAATGACAAATAATGCAAATAACGAAAAGTTTATTTATATAAAAATTAACGTTTATATTTTTAGTATGTATTTTCTCTTTCAGTCTCAACCAAAACATTTTAACTTTTTTTTTTTATTCTAAATTAAAATGGAAGAGTTACGTAACTAAAACGCCAGGGTATATCTTATGACCAAAAAGCAAACACCGACACGTGCTTTCTCTTGTACGAAATAACAGAAGTGACGAAGCGACATTTCCTCGTTGGGTCGATAATTACTAAAGAAAACGTTTTACATTATGAAAATACAACTGACTGTTCACAACAAATGATTGTATTGTGTATTTTAATACAAAATACAATATACAACACCCGTTGTGAATTGCCCAACTATGTTTAATGAACTTATAAATAATACAAACTGGCATGATTCATTATTGTTATCTACTGGTACAGCTCGTGCCATTGATCAAATGACTGAAGCTTTCTATAACAAGATGTATGTATTCTTTTATTGAGTCATATGTTCCTAAAAAATTTTGGAAAAACCTTTCTGGACCGCCTTGGAATAGTAGGAAACTGGCTAGTATCAAGAATAAAAAAAATTAATATTACAAAAAATATAAGAAAACTGGATCTCTTGTTGATCATGGAAAATACTCCATTTGTCGTGCCGAATATAATACTCTGAATAATTCATGTTATTTACACTATTTGAACAAAATGAAAAATAATTTTAAACGATATCCGAAGTCATTCTACAAATTTGTTAACTCTATGAGAAAAACTAAGGCCTATCCTCCTGTTATGAAATTTCTACATAATGAATCCTGTGATGATACTATTGTATGCAATTTATTTGCTGACTTCTTCTCAACTACTTACTCCGATGCAACTTTTGATGATTCTAATATCTGCTCATATTCACTGACTGCTACTCAAATTATATCTATTCCATCTCTTGCTATATTTGTTGTTTCTAATGAATTGAAAAAACTTAGATTTTCCTGTAACAGTGGTCCAGATAAAATTCCGACCTGTATTTTAATAAAATGTGCTGATGTTTTAGCTGTACCATTAACACTCATGTTTAATACCTCAATTAAATACGGTTATTTTCCCATTATGTGGAAGGATTCATTCATTATTCCGCTATTCAAATCTGGTAACACGGCTGATATTACTAATTATCGTGGAATTGCTAAATTAAGTATTATACCTAAAATTTTTGAAAAAATTGTAACGGATTATCTATGCCATCAAGTAAATACGTTAATTTCTCCCTTCCAACATGGTTTCCAAAAAAGATGTTCAACCTCTACAAATCTATTACAATTTACTACAATTGCCAACCGTGGTTTTCTTGAACGCAAACAAACAGATGCAATTTATACTGACTTCAGCAAGGCTTTTGATAAAGTCAATCATAAACTTCTTCTTAAGAAATTACATATGATGGGATTTTCAAATCTTTGCGCAAAGTGGATATATTCTTATTTAACCAATAGAACACAAAAAGTATGTTTTACAAATGTTACTTCAAAGCCGATAGATGTAATGTCGGGAGTACCACAAGGCAGCCATCTTGGACCGCTTCTTTTTTCTTTGTTTATAAACGATCTTCCGAATGTTATTCGTTTTTCAAACATCTTGATGTATGCGGATGATGTCAAAATTTTCTTCTGTTATAATGAACACTCTGATCATGTTTTTCTCCAAAATGATTTGAATTCATTTTATTCTTGGTGTAATTTAAATTTAATGGAGCTAAACCTTTAAAAGTGTAAACATATGCGTTTCGTCAGAAAGAGGCCGATATCTGTCAACTATGTGCTGGGTGATTATTGTCTCGATAAAGTAGATAACTTTATAGATCTTGGTGTTTTATTGGATCATAAACTGACCTTTATTCCTCATATAACAATTACTGTCAACAAAGCCAGAGGTGTACTTGGTTTCATAAAACGTTGGGCTAAAGAGTTTAATGATCCCTATGTCACCAAAACTTTATATACGTTACCTGTGAGACCTATCCTGGAATATGCTTCTATAATTTGGGACCCAATCTACCAAATTTATGCCGAAAGTCTCGAATCTGAGCAGAAACAATTCCTTTTGCTTTGTCTTCGGAGTTTAGACTTCAATCCAAGTAATCTTCCATCCTATACCAGCAGACTTGCCCTTATTAAGCTACCAATTTTAAAAAGCCGGAGAACTATGCTAAATGTTTCATTTCTTCTTAATGTAATTAATGGTGATGTTTGTTCTTGTTTCCTGATTAGCAATATATCACTCAACATTCCTCAACGACCAACACGTTACTTCTCACCTTTATCTGTACAGTTCTATAGAGCTAATTATGCAAATGCAGACCCTCTCAGGAGAATGTGTATTCAATTTAATGAACTTTATAGATTTATTGATTTCTCATTAAATACTAATCTAATTAAAAGTAAAATAATATGCTTTCTAAATTAATGAATATTTATGTACTAAAATTAATTTAAAAATGTTTTTCTTTGTAAATAGTCTGTAAGGATTAATTCCATAGACCAATATACGAATAAATAAAATAAAATACTCCTATTGCTCTGACACAGAACTGTCATTTGATATTCTAAAGTGCCGATATCTCTCTTATCGGAATAGTGCATCATTAGACATTTCTTCATTCGGGGCCAATCTAAGGGTGTTCTATACGATTCTACTGCAGTATCTGCATCCCCAGTAATTTTCGTCCTTATAGTATGTAAAATTGCATAATATCGTCCTGTTCCCTTAAGGCTGGAGTATAGGTCAATACTCTGTCGACGGATTTTCGCCAGGAGTTGAACTCACCTGGTTTTCCAGAAAATTTTATTATGTCTGGGACTTTGTCTAACTCTCCTAATTCTGTCGTAACTGCACCTATATGTTGGTCTAAACCCTCGTCTGAGAGATAATCTGAAGGCGGTTTCAATGCTTCGTTAATTATTTCAATAATCTGGTTCCTCTGAATTTCATTTAGTCCAGTTACGTTTTTGGCTGTTGTCCCACTTGCAGACACTGACAGTGTCCTACTCAGTCTTTCCGAGAGTTGTTCAATTGTTTCGTCCGGCATTTTGTTTCATGGAGAAAATTGGATTGTTAAAGTGAATTTAAAAATCAAATTAACAAAAATACAATGAGGACTTTATACGCAAATTCTTAAAGGGTAAAATTTAGTTACGTCAACAAAAATAGAATGAAAAAAACAAATTTTTTTTTAGAGGACTAAAATTTAATTTGGCTTGGTCACTATATTTCATTTCTTCTTTTTTTTTACAATGATATTTTATATAAAATTATTCTTACATTAATAACAGCATCTCGTACTTCGATGATTTCAGGAGCTTTATCTGGTAGTGCTAAGCTTTCTCGTACTTCGATAATTACACGAACTTAATTAGTTGATGAATTTTCAGCTTATTTTAATTATTTTTTTTTCTAGTCTTTAAAAAAATTTGTTTTAATTTAGTGTCTTTACTTTTGAAAAAAATTTATTTTGTTTAATATTATAAATTATTTTTATTGTTCACTTGTATAAAAAAAATATTTTAGTGCTTAGTTAAAAGTATTTTTTATTTTTGCTTTTAATTTGGAGTTTACTTTTTTATTATTTTTCCTTAGTTGTTACTAATTTTCAAATTTTTTTTTTATAATAGTTAGTTTACTATTTTTTCACCTTTTCTACACAATATTTTAGTTTTTATTTATTAAATGTTTTAAAAAAAAAATTATTTTTTACTTTATTTTTGATGTTTTTCTTTTTTAAGGTCTTAAAAATTTTTATCTATTTTTATTTATCTATTTACTACAGTCACTGTTTTCAATTAAGTTTTTATATATTTTTTCTTATCCTTTTTATTTATTTTGGTTTAAGTATTTATTTAGTTTTATACTATATACTATATACTATATACTATATACTATATACTATATACTATATACTATATACTATATACTATATACTATATACTATATACATATATACTATATACTATATACTATATACTATATACTATATACTATATACTATATACTATATACTATATACTATATACTATATACTATATACTATATACTATATACTATATACTATATACTATATACTATATACTATATACTATATACTATATACTATATACTATATACTATATACTATATACTATATACTATATACTATATATAAACTATATACTATATACTATATACTATATACTATATACTATATACTATATACTATATACTATATACTATATACTATATACTATATACTATATACTATATACTATATACTATATACTATATACTATATACTATATACTATATACTATATACTATATACTATATACTATATACTATATACTATATACTATATACTATATATCTATATACTATATACTATATACTATATACTATATACTATATACTATATACTATATACTATATACTATATACTATATACTATATACTATATACTATATACTATATACTATATACTATATACTATATACTATATACTATATACTATATACTATATACTATATACTATATACTATATACTATATACTATATACTATATATATACTATATACTATATACTATATACTATATACTATATACTATATACTATATACTATATACTATATACTATATACTATATACTATATACTATATACTATATACTATATACTATATACTATATACTATATACTATATACTATATACTATATACTATATACTATATACTATATACTATATACTATATACTATATACTTATATACTATATACTATATACTATATACTATATACTATATACTATATACTATATACTATATACTATATACTATATACTATATACTATATACTATATACTATATACTATATACTATATACTATATACTATATACTATATACTATATACTATATACTATATACTATATACTATATACTATATACTATATACTATATACTATATACTATATACTATATACTATATACTATATACTATATACTATATACTATATACTATATACTATATACTATATACTATATACTATATACTATATACTATATACTATATACTATATACTATATACTATATACTATATACTATATACTATATACTATATACTATATACTATATACTATATACTATATACTATATACTAGAACAAAAGTTCGAACTAAAATAAAAATAAATAAATAATCCGAGCAAAGTTATCTAAAAGTTATACTATAGCAAAGTTATACTATATACTATATACTATATACTATATACTATATACTATATACTATATACTATATACTATATACTATATACTATATACTATATACTATATACTATATACTATATACTATATACTATATACTATATACTATATACTATATACTATATACTATATACTATATACTATATACTATATACAATATACAATATACTATATACTATATACTATATACTATATACTATATACTATATACTATATACAATATACTATATACTATATACTATATACTATATACTATATACTATATACTATATACTATATACTATATACTATATACTATATACTATATACTATATACTATATACTATATACTATATACTATATACTATATACTATATACTATATACTATATACTATATACTATATACTATATACTATATACTATATACTATATACTATATACTATATACTATATACTATATACTATATACTATATACTATATACTATATACTATATACTATATACTATATACTATAAGTTAACACGAGAAACATTAAAATAACAAAATAAAAAAGAAATTCACACGTTCACAAAGCTGACGTCGCGTCTGCGATATTTGAGACACATTCCGCAACGCAGTTGTTCACATGCTGACACAACGTCTGCAACGTACACGAGCCAGTCGATTAAGGTGGTATAATGTTGAAACTAAGAAAAAACCTGCGGTTATTAATTAGGATAATTTAAGTTTAAACTTTACACTGTAACTTAACGTGAAACAATAAAGACGTTGTGTGTTCAAACAAAACACACAACAATAATTTTGTAAAAACACATAACGTTTTCTTAATTGGCGCCCGAGCAGGGACACTGAAACGTTCTCACAGCAAAATTCGAGTCAAGCCTTGTCAGGCCCCTCAGTAATCCTAACAAGCATAAAACGGATTGTGCGTTATGACAAAGCCTGATAAGCTCGCTTAAAGTGACATTCGCGAAAATAAGTATAAGAAAATTTAAGTGAATAAATGTTTGTGAAACTGAAGTAAAAATAATTGTAACTGAATAAAATTTATTTTAAAAATTAAAAATAATAAAATAATCAATCTATAAAAATGACATTTGCAAAAATCAATAAATGTTTGTGAAACTAAAGTAAAAATAATTGTAGCCGAATAAAATTTATTTTAAGAATAAAAAATAATAAATTAACCAAGATTTAAAGTGAAATTTGCAAAAATCCATATAAGAAAAGTTAAGTGAACAAAAGTTCGAACTAAAATAAAAATAAATAAATAATCCGAGCAAAGTTATCTAAACCGGAAAATAATAAATATTTAAGACTCAAAATGACATTTGCAAAACTAAGTGAATAAAAGCTTAAATTAATATTAAAGAAACAATACAAGAAAAATAAAACTAGTAAAACTAAAGAAAACTATTTGAGAGAATAAGTGTAAGAAACTTAAATGGAAAAGACTTTAAATTAAAAATAACTAAAAAATTAATTAATTGGAAATAACAAATAATAATATAATGTAGACAGTCGTAAATGAAAGAAAATTTAAGAAAAAAATTCGAACTAAAAGCAAAGTAAACTTAATAAAACTAATTAAAATTTAATATAAAGCTCAAGTCGAAAATAAATCAATATAAGAAAAAGAAACATTAAATAATTTCAGTCAAGAAAAACAAAGACGTAAACTATTCAAATTTTAAAGCTTAAAAAGAAATAAATTACATCAAATAATATAATTACACCGAAAGGAGAGTCTTCAACAATCATCATCCCTTCAATTATCAAGACGTCAACCCATCATCAAGTTCCAGTAAATTACCTGATTCCTGCGATGCTGCTACTAATGTAAGACATTTATTTAAAAAAATTGTTTTTTCTATTACACAATATTTTATTTTTACTTAGAATAAGTAATTATTTTAAAATTTTATATATGACATTAATATTTCTGTAGTGGTTGATAGAATCCAAGAAAATAACGTTTATAAATCTTATTAAAAATATTAACTATTCAGTGTAAAGAAAATTCATATTCCAAATTTCTCTATAAGAACAAAAAGAAAGAAAAATGCCAGACGATACTTTGAACGAATTGACAGAAAAAGTTAGTGGGTCTTTGAACATGGCCAGTCCTTCAGCTAATATTGTTTCGGGATTGAATGAAGTCCAAATGGAACAGATTAGAGAGTTAATAAGAGGAACAATAAACCCTTCTCAAGATATTTTCTCAGATGATGGAGTAGATCAACCAATAGGTACCATAACTACAAAATTAGAGGAATTAGATAAAGTTCCGGATGTTGTTAGGTCCTTGCGGGAATTCTCGGGGAAACCAGGAGAATTCAATTCATAAAGAAAATCGGTTGAAAGGGTCTTAGAACTTTATCAAACTTTGAAAGGAACTGCGCGATATTACGCAATATTGCACACAATTCATACTAAAATCATCGGCGATGCCGATATTGCTTTAGAATCTTATCGAGCACCATTAGGTTGGATTAAAATAAGAAAGTGCCTAATGATGCACTACTCAGACAAACGTGACATTGGCACTCTAGAATACCAAATGACATCTCTTTGTCAGGGAAGCAAATCAATCTCTGAATTTTATCAAAGTGTGTACCAACACTTGTCTTTGGTTCCAGACAAAGTTTCTTGCTTAGAATTAAATGAAGGAAGTCTCCGGACTATGACGAATTCGTATAGGGAAAAAGCATTGGATACCTTTGTACGGGGACTCAATGACGATCTACCTAGATTGTTAAGCGTAAAGGAACCAATGCCCTGCCGCAGGCTCTTCACATATGCCTAAAAATGAATAATATGTCTTTTAGAAGGGACTACGCTCACAATCGCATAACAAACGCGCAAGGATAACCTTAGACAAATTTTACCCCAGTACAGACCGAACTTCTACCCTGAATTAGCTCATATTGGTGGAGTGGGTAATAATAGACCTACCTTATCAAATTTTAGGTTTCATCAGGGGGCAGGATTCAACCAGAATCTACAAAATAGGCAAAATTACAGCGGTCAAAATTACCAAAATAATTACCAGAAAATCCCGTCGAATGTCCAAAGAAGTTTCGAATGTCCTCAATATCAGGGACAGATGTGTTCAAGATTCACGTGAGTACCTGCCACGGTGGCCTGACCTCACGATGCACTTAACACCGGGTGGAAACTATTCGTCCACCGGCGCCCTCGCAGTACGAGTACCAATTTGAGGCATGCATTTGGGCATGACCTCCCCCTTGGATGAGGAGCGGAGTACTATCTAAAACTCCTACCGATCTATGGGTCACGGCACCCGGTCGCAATGCAACTCCACACCGAGCTTGCGCTCTACCCGCGATTTGGGTCTCAACCACAGCCACCACGATGCTCCCATACGGGGCCGCACCACTGCCAGGCTGGAATAAAATTCCAGGGGCTCCTGACACCCGTGGTACCAGAATAAAGCCTCCGGTCAGGCTTCGTAGCCGAAGCTACTACCAGTTGAACTCCAAACAGTTCGGGACTGGTGGCCCTGGACGACAACATATAGACATAAAAAAGGCAAAGGACAAAACACTGAACAGCCGCACTCTGAGTTAGCATGTGCCCCCTCAGTAGCAGCACACAAAAGGACAACAATAACGTAGCAACACATAAAACAACAGAACAAACGCGCAGGAACAGCAGGTAGCAGCAACAACAGCAAACAGCAGGGAGAAAGCTGAAGACGGTGCACCGTTGTGGAGGGACAGATACCGATGTATCAGCCCCCGTCAACAGTCATACTCATATCTGAAATCCAGGCACGACGATGTGCACTACTGGAGCGACCACCCATTGGCAGTTAAGCACCACCACGGATGCCCGCATCAGAGACCACCTATACTAAACGTCCAGTTCTCCTACGATTGAATACGCCCCTTGCGTATTCACCTAAATTCCTAACAGTCCGCCCGTCCTCTAATGCCCTACTCAAATCCCATCCTATCGCCGTCCGTAAAATCCCCATCCTATCCAAACTCCTAATATCACTATAAAGTGAACACCCGGTCAAAACGACGTCCTCCGGCCCTTCCCCACACCTACAGTCCGGCGTATCGGACAGGCCGCTCTTATGCAGAAAAGCATTCAAGGAGCCATGCCCAGTCAGTAAAAAGCCCAGGCTAAGGCCGAAGCCAAAGTCCGGGCGGTCTCTAACGAAGGTCACGTCCTTAATAAAATCGTACATTGTTCGGCCTTTATCCGTCTCAGTCCAACGTGAACGCCACCTTGCAAGAAGATGCTCGTCCAGCAGGAGTTTCACCTGCCTCAAGTCTAAATCAGCGATTTCAGTCGAAGTTATCCAATCATGCCCTGATAGTGGCAGTCCCTTCTTGACCTTGAAAATAATACCACGACGTACCACCTCCAAGTCAAGGGGAGGTGCACCTAACAAAACTTGAAGAGCATCTGTCGAAACTGTGTGACAAACTGGCATGCAAGCCAGCATTGCCACTCTCTGACAAGACAAGATTCGTTTCTTGCCCATAGCAGACAGAGCGGTGCCCTACCATACAGACGAGCCGAATGTTGCACAAGCAACAAACAGATCACTATATATGGTACGGACAGCTCTCCTGCTAAGACCCCAGTCATTCCTGAGGATGCGTCTGACCTCCCACAACTGTCGTCAACTTGTCCTTAAGTGTCGAAAGATGAACTAGAAAGTTCATTCTTTCGCCCATGGTTATGCCCAAATACCTAACCTGAGTCACGTATCGAATTCTGGCATTGCCAGATCGAACTACAGGTGGGCGAGCCTGCGATAAGCTGCCTTTAAGCAGCATGGAAACGGTCTTTTCCCTTGACACTTCAACACCGACACTGTTCCCCCACTCATTGATTTCACGCATGGCCCCCTCACCTTTTCTCTCCAGTTCAGCACGAGACTGACCTTCGGTTAAGATGAGCAAGTCATCCGCGTAAGCACAAAGTTGGTGGGTTGTCCTTAGGGACCTTAACAAGGGATCCATCATTAGGTTCCAAATAAATGGACCGCAGATGGACCCTTGCGGGCAGCCCCTAACAACCTCCCTACAAACAGTATCGTTGGCTCCTACCGCAACAACTTTCCTGCTATTAAAATAGCTTTGCCATAAGGAAAGCTCTCTACAACCTACTGTCCGTAGTCTATCCAGTACCCTATCCCACGAGAGGTAATCAAACGCACCTTTAAAGTCAACAAATATGCCAAGGAAATATTTGTTCGGATAGTCAGTCACACAATTACGGACATGATGCCAAGCATCCTCCACGGATTTCCCTTCTTTAAAACCGAACTGAAACTCAGAAGCAACCTCATTGTAGGATTCCTTCAGTCTGTTGACCATAATCCTCTCCAGCACTTTTCCAAGTACTGGGAGAAGGCTTATGCCCCGATAAGAGCGAGGATCGTTCCTCAATCTATCGGGAGACTTCAGGAGCACCACAACTTTGGCTTGCTTCCAAGCCCCAGGGAAGTACCCCTCACTAATGCACCTCCTGTAGATTGCCTCCAGGTATTCCGGTATGGCCTTCCAGATGCTTTTACATATCTCTCCAGTCATACCATCCAAACCCGGAGACTTTCTACACCTGACTCGGCACATGCTAACATCCACTTCTAGTCTTCTCAGTGGCGGAGGGCCATCCACCGCCTCATAGAGAGGATGGACAGCCGGTTCAGCCCCTGGAAAAAGTGCCTCAAGTAAAGCGCTAGTGCACTGTCTCCACGTCAGTAAAGTCACTGCACTTATACAAAGACCGGTAAAGTCCGTCTGTTTCCGTCTACCCCGGACTATTCGATAGGCCTGACCCCAAGGGTCATTTCTGCTGTCCTGCAGAAAAGTCCTCCAATCCTCCTCCTTGACACGAACAATCTCGTCTTTGTACGTCCTCAAGGCGGCCAGATAGTCAACTTTACGCTGAGCAAGATCTTCAGCATTGGAACGCCTTCCCCTTTGGAATCGCTTCCTCAGGCGTCGGACATTCCTCCGCATCATATCCAGGTCCCGAGACCACCATTTAACTCCTCTGTGTCGAGTCTGGCGACAACGACCCAGAAGAGTGTCGTTCACTGTGGACATCCATTGATCTATCTGGTCGACTTGACTGTCTATTGTCCAAACCCTAAATTCTGCAATTGGCACATCCAGCGCTGTGCCCCTAAAGGCATCAGCGTAGATGTCCCCAATTGACGTCATGTGGTCGCCACCTGCGTGGCATGTCCGTCCCGTTCGTAGCCCGATGATGAGAGACCACAACCTCAATGAGGCTATGGTCACTCACCCAAAGTCATCCCTACTCTTCCAACTAATGTCAAACTCTGAAGCTACCCTCCCATTACCTAACGTCACGTCAATGTCACTACAACCTCCTGGACCGTCAAAGGTGTACATCTCACTAGGCTCATTGAGAACAATGAGCCGCTTCGTGACCAGCCATTCACTAAGCATAACAGCATAATATCAGGGACAAGGGCAAAACCACTTTAACAATCAATTAAAACCAGAACCAATGGACATAAACCGTTCTATGCAAGTAACACCCCAACGTAATCTGCCATTTAAGAGACCAGCAGAAAATTCAATTCAAGCTCCCATGAACAAGATACAAAGAATTTTTCTGAGAGGATCGGATGGAAGAATTTCAAAATCTATATCAAGTCAGACGAAAATAGAATTGGATACTTCATCCAAGAACGCATTCGATCAATTGAAAAACGTATTGGCTTCACGTGAAGTTTTGCTATCATATCCCAATTTTGAAAAAGATTTTCAATCGACTACAGACGCTTCCAACTTTGCACTTGGTACAGTGTTAAGTGAACAAAACAGAGGAGAACTACGCAACTAATGAAAGAGAGATGTTAGCCATTATATGGGCACTGAACTCTCTAAGAAGTTATTTGTATGGTTCCAAAAAAGTGGTGATCTTTACGGATCACCAGCCCTTGACATACGCCCTCAGCAAAAATAACAATAACTCAAAAATGAAAAGGTAGAAATGTATTTTGGAAGAGTATAACTACGAGTTGAAGTATAAACTTGGACGAACAAATGTAGTTGCTGATGCTCTATCCAGAGTCCCTATATGATTAAATCCTATAAATGCTCAAATAAACTCTTTGACCCCCACCGAACACAGCGCAGAAAGTTCCTCAGAACATTTAATACACAGCGTAGAAACTCCAATAAAAAAATCAGTTATTTATAAATGTGGACAATACATCATCACACCAATTTCAAATTATATTTCCCGGAGTACATATACACATTATTAAGGAACCCCTATACGACAAACAAATCCTAGTGAACATTCTAAGAAAACATCTGAATCCGTCTGTCATTAACGGAATAAAAACCCCTGAATGGATAATGGGAAAAATCCAATTATTTTATCCCTAATCATTTCGCAAATTACAAATGCCGCTTTACACAGTCGACC
>CAVMKG010000678.1:0-2500 GCA_963682025.1 Cordilura impudica
ATAATAATAATAATAATAATAATAATAATAATAATAATAATAATAATAATAATAATAATAATAATAATAATAATAATAATAATAATAATAATAATAATAATAATAATAATAATAATAATAATAATAATAATAATAATAATAATAATAATAATAATAATAATAATAATAATAATAATAATAATAATAATAATAATAATAATAATAATAATAATAATAATAATAATAATAATAATAATAATAATAATAATAATAATAATAATAATAATAATAATAATAATAATAATAATAATAATAATAATAATAATAATAATAATAATAATAATAATAATAATAATAATAATAATAATAATAATAATAATAATAATAATAATAATAATAATAATAATAATAATAATAATAATAATAATAATAATAATAATAATAATAATAATAATAATAATAATAATAATAATAATAATAATAATAATAATAATAATAATAATAATAATAATAATAATAATAATAATAATAATAATAATAATAATAATAATAATAATAATAATAATAATAATAATAATAATAATAATAATAATAATAATAATAATAATAATAATAATAATAATAATAATAATAATAATAATAATAATAATAATAATAATAATAATAATAATAATAATAATAATAATAATAATAATAATAATAATAATAATAATAATAATAATAATAATAATAATAATAATAATAATAATAATAATAATAATAATAATAATAATAATAATAATAATAATAATAATAATAATAATAATAATAATAATAATAATAATAATAATAATAATAATAATAATAATAATAATAATAATAATAATAATAATAATAATAATAATAATAATAATAATAATAATAATAATAATAATAATAATAATAATAATAATAATAATAATAATAATAATAATAATAATAATAATAATAATAATAATAATAATAATAATAATAATAATAATAATAATATTTTTTTTTTTTTTTTTTTTTTTTTTTTTTAAATTTTATTTATTTATTATTATATAACATAGAAATACAATTCAATTTTCCTTGCGAAGCCTTAATGGCTTGTCTGCAGGATATTACAAATATTTTGAGTTAAAAATGATAATGCATTCATTGCTGAGAGGAGAAAAAAAAAAAAAAAAATTAAAAAAATACTAAATTTAGTTTACATATTTTTTATCCTTTTATTGAGTGTAGTGTATTTGTTGTGTGTAGTGTTGTTGTTGAATGTGTTGTTGCTGTTTTGTGTAGTGTTGTTATTGGGTGTAGTGTTGCTGGGTGTAGTGTTGCTGCTGGGAATAGTGTTGTTATTGGGTTTGACGATGTTGTGTTTTTGTGTTTTGGTGTGTTTTTGTTGAACATTGTGTTGTTGTTGAGTGTATTGTTGTTGTTTGGTGTAGTATTGTTGTTGTGTGTAGTGTTGATGTTAGGTATAGCCTTGTTATTAGATGTGATGATTGTTGGTGGTTATGATGTTTATGTTGGGTGTGATGTTGTTGGTGAGTGTAGTGTTGTTGTTTGGCGTAATATTGTTGTTGTGTGTAGAGTTGCTATTTGATATAGTGTTGTCATTGCTGACTAATGAAGTGGTCTTTAAGTGTCTTTTTCCTGATACTTTTATTGTTGGACTTGTTTAGGACCTGACTCGGAATGTTGTTAAAAATTGTAGGTAGCATAACCGATAGGGTGCTTTTCCCGTAATTGTTGGTGTATTTTTGTACTCGGTATCTTTCTCCGACATTTCTTCTTGTTTGGTGGTTGTGGTCAATTTTTTGTAGGAATCGGGCATCGTTATAAAATTCAATGGTCAGCGTGGTATTGTATATGTTATTCACGTTTAAAATATGTAGATCTTTTGTCACATCATTATTGACACTGTTGCCGGCAAGTGTTGTTGTGGTATTGTTCGTGAGTACGTTTTGCAGGCGATTACTGTTTGTTGATACATTACTGTGATTAGCTGTACTCGTATGTGATTTTAGCGTTTTTAGAAGTTGATTCTGTGTTTTTTGAAGTTTGCGACAGTGAACAGAGTTTCCCCATGCTGTAATACCATGTCGAATATGTGACTCGGCTAAAGAAAAGTAAACCTGTCTCATTACCATATTGTTCGAGCAATAGCCTAGGTGGTGCAGCATATAAGCAGCTTTTCTTAACTTCTTTCGAGTTTCTTCTATGTGTGTATTCCATTTGAAATTTTGGTCGACAAATACTCCAAGGTATTTATATGTATTTACAATTTCGATCGTTGTTGAGCATTGATCAAGTTCGTAGTTGAAATCTATATTTTTATTTTTGTGAAGACATTCTGTATTATGGAAGGTAAGTTTTATATCACTGTACCGAAAATGTGAAGGTTTAATATGCATAAGTTTAGTTTTGGATGAGTTGATTATCAGTCCATGATCATGGCACCACCTAATCGCATTATCAAGTTGATGTTGCATTATATTTGTGGCATCTTCTAAATTCCTAT
>CAVMKG010000678.1:7500-49042 GCA_963682025.1 Cordilura impudica
ATAATAATAATAATAATAATAATAATAATAATAATAATAATAATAATAATAATAATAATAATAATAATAATAATAATAATAATAATAATAATAATAATAATAATAATAATAAAAATAATAATAATAATAACAATAATAATAATAATAATAATAATAATATAATAATAATAATAATAATAATAGTAATAATAATAATAATAATAATAATAATAATAATAATAATATAATAATAACATAATAATAATAATAATAATAATAATAATAATAATAATATATAATAATATAATAATAATAATAATAATAATAATAATAATAATAATAATAATAATAATAATAATAATAATAATAATAATAATAATAATAATAATAATGTAGCTGATGAAGTATTTAAGTTTTGTAACTTTTGAAATACCCAGTCTTTCATTCAGCTTATTTCTCGCCCTTACTTGGTGCTTTTCTGCTGATATTTTCTAGGCGTAAATATGTTCAGCATTTGATTTCACTGCTGGTTTCTTTTTTTGGCTTTGGAAAGAAATCGCATTGAATGGAGGCAGAAAACTTTTTCAACTTGAGTCTTCCATCGACAAGCGGTATAAAAGCATGGTATTTCGCAGTGCCATCGATTGTTACCGCAGCATCGAATCTGCTCTTCAGTGTTTTCAACGTTTTCTCATGAATTTTTTTTGGTACTTAAAACTGTTTTAGTTTCTTTACAATAATTCTTTGCCCAATGGAATAAAGCAGTCGCATTTAAAGCGATTTTGATAAGGGTACTGGGGGCTATAATTCATCATACTTTACCATGAGCAGTAGGATGAAAATGCCATTCAGCTAACATTCCAAAAGAATTGCGAAGCCATAAGAATTGCGAAGCTAGTTTTCTTTTTAAAATGTTTACGAGCTCCGTCCGAAACGTAGTATACCTTCTCTATTGTAAATTTAGATTTTATATATTTTGTAGTATCTTCTGGTATTCATAAACTGAAACGGTATTATGTTTTAGACCATCAGATATGATTGCCACACTTTTGTGTTCCACATTTTCACCTTTCATGTAGTAAATAACTACTTTGAATATAGCTGCTTGGTCGTTATTGAAGTGGAATGCTTGTACGGCATTCTGAAGATCATATATATAGTTTTCTTCGAAATCATATGAAATAACGAATCCACCAGACTTCAAATGTATCTTCAAATCCTTGAGTAATGACCATTGCTCTTTGAATAAAATCAATCCTCTACACATTTCTTCCACAAAATCATCCATATTTAAAATTATTGTTTTCAAAGTGCATCCGTCAGTCTGAATCCAAGATTCAATTTTTACTTCTTCTATACATTCGCTATCAAAAGGTCGATTAAATTCTCTTTGATGAATGTGGTTTCCGTGTAAATTGAACATTCACCTGAGTGGCAAGAAGTTGTTGGACACATAGTCAATTTAAGGCAATCGGGTAATCGTGTAAATCTTCTGGCGAATCATCTATTAAGTAGGTTTAATCAGTAGCTGAACCTAGTAACGACAAGAAAAAATTGCAAAAAAGCAGCAAATAAGGTGATAAATAAGCTGTATGAAAGACTGGATTTTCAAAAAGTGACAAAACTTAAATACGTCATCAGCTACAATAAATTAAGTATAAAAATAGATATGATATAAATAGATCTACTGTAATTAAGTTTAAATTTTATTAAATTACTTATCTCTTTATTTTTATTATTATTATTATTTATTAATTTAATAATTGTTAAAAAAAATAAAAAATATTTTTCAAAAAATTGATTTTTTTTCCTGAGGATACCATATTGTGGATATTGCAGTATTGAGGGCATGAAATTTTAGTTAGGTATGTTACATACCGTCGCACAGTGACGATTTGACGAGAAGGCGGTAAAAAATCTATAACTTTTGATTGGATTGGAATTTTGATATGCGGTTTTTTTGTTTGGTAGGTGAGACTTTAGCCTTTAAGTTTTGCTATAAAACGTAATTCTCGACCGAAACTAAAAAAAAATAACAGAGGGTTTAAAATACATTTTCATTTGTAGTTGAATTTTAATATAAAGTGAAGCGTTAAAAGGCAACAAAAGGTTTTTTAATATAATGTCTTATTTTTTCAGTTTATTTTACAACTAATACTTTTTAACAATTTTTTAAGTTAATTTTTAATTAATGCCAAACTTTGGCCCCCGTAAACTTTTAAGTCCTAATGTGCACAAGGGCCAAAAGTTGTTTTTTTTTTTTTTTTGAAAGATCCCGAGTTAAAATATTATTAATTAAGCAGCGAACGTAAAAGTTACCTTATATTGGTTCAAGATAGAGAAGTTTCAATGAAAAACTCGTATGTTTTTGCTTTAGTTAAATTTTTTTTTATTGTCTTTTTAAATATTTCTATATCAATTTTTATGGTAAATTTATGAAATATAACAATTTTTATATAAATTTACAAAATATATAAATTTTTAAATCAAGAAAATTTTTTAACTATATAAAAAAAGTGCAACTTATTGTTAGTGTAATGAAAAAGTACTTTAAATCAACCAATTTTAGTAAAAATTTCTTCTAAATAGCATTGATTTTCATCTTCTAGAAGTTGTTTAGCTTCTTCGTCTAATTCAATAGAGGTACTTTTCCATTTTTGACGAATGTTGAACATATATGGATCTGAAGTGCACAACAAAATAGTGATAAGGTCTTCATTAGTATAACATCTGGACATTTTCCTTGTGTTGTGCTCGCGAAAGAATCTGTAGTCTTTGTTCCTTTTTTCTTGCGCTTCTTCAGATAGATCTCCTATTGGTAGCATATTGTTTTGAATTATTTGTTCCCCATGGTACAAAATTTTATGAACTGTGGATGGCATATAACTCCAAGAGTATTTTTTATTATAAAGTATAGCTGCTTTATTGGCGTACTCTCCAATTTTTTTTGCATTTATCTTGCTGCTGCATGCTAGAACTTGTAATATGATTTTGAATCGTCTTATTAAATCATAATCTACACCTGTGATAGCTGCTGCAGTTTCCGGATCGGAAAAAATCTCCTTGCAGTATTTCCATCATTTGTGTTTCCTTCCCCTTGTTTTGGTTGGTCGATTACGAGGCCTAACTGTAGATATTTTTGTTGAATTTGTTTTTTTTTTTTGCTTTCTTTTTTCGTAATTTCTTTGTTTTTTCTCACTATTTCGCCTAACGGACCAAATTCCAAATCATAACCCAATTTCAGAATATACTCCATGAAACGTATTCTAGCATGAAGAGGGGATATTCCAAATTCGTAGGCTTCCTTAAAACTATCGTCTTCTGGTGGGGGTTGGCTTAATTGACTTGATGTCTTTTGGCATATAATGCAGCTTGACGTTGACCTTGTTCCAGTTAAATGAGACACATTTTAAAATGTACTTCAATGTCTTATTCATCAAATTAAAATATTACTGGTTGAAGTTCCTTAATTTGATCTTTTATTTTTTGAACTTCTTCAGTTATGACATCTTTGGTTTCCTCTTTGAATGCAAATTTTATTGGTCTGCAATACTTTGTTGAAGAAGGAATTTCATTTTTCCATATATCAATTTCTGTTGCTCTACTAGTTGACGGCTCTAAGACGCTATACCTATTTGTTAAGCGCAATGAACGAAAGATACCAAAAATAAATTAGCATCTGATGAATTTTCGGCATTAAATTGCTTGTATTATTTCTGACCAGAGGATCCATCACATCCCCATTTAGAAATTAAAGTAATGCTGCCATTACCAATTTTTTTTAAATGATCAGTATCAAGCGTATTTAGCAATCGATCTGCAGTATGTTCAAGGATATCCTGAAATTTTATTTCTGCTGATGTTGAAGTGACACTAATAGCAGGTTGTGAAGGTAAAGCATTCTTTTTTGGCAGAAACTAAATCTCGATACTCTTGAAAAATCGCACAATTCTTTTCATTGGTTGGCTTCCGCAATTCCTTATATCGATTTTTGGTCAATTTCAAATCCAAAAATAGGGCGAACGCTTCTTCCGGCGTAAATTTCTTATCTTCAATTGGTGTAGGACTGCTTTTCAAAATCCTCTTTGTGCGCCTTGGGCTCGGTTCTACTATTTTTTTTTAATTATTTCAATTTTATTTTTTTATTTTGGGTTGTTCGAATTTGGTGCAAAAATGAATCCTTAATAATTCTTTGAGAAATTTCTTCATCCAGCTTGCGCCTTCGAGATCTTTCACTACATCCGTCAATTGGTCTTGCTGGTCGACCTTTTTTTCCACTTTCATTGGCAGTTGTAGATGCACTCTCAAAAATAAGTTCCTTTATTAACCAGTATTGGTAACGTTTGTACATCTTTGCCTTGCTATAAGAGCATTCAATGTACCGACTTTTCAAATTCGATGCAAAATTAGTAATTTTTCCTTTGTGCATTTCAATGTCTTTTATGTTACAATTCTTAAAGAATTCGTTGCTCACTATGTGCAAAATTACATCGTCTATATCATTTCGTTGAAAATAAATATTTGCCAGATCTCTGTAACAGTACTTAACAATTGCACAAATTGTAATGAATAATAATTGTGGAAACATTATTATAAATACTCTTCCTTGCAATTATGTAAAGTAAAAACTTTTATCTTTTATTACCACTTTTAGAAGGATAAAAACCCACACCTTAACCCCTTTTAAAAGGTGAAGCATACCTGCTCATATCTTAAAGGGCTATGTCGCAATAGTTTTTTTTACAATTTACCTGTTATTTAAATTGTTTCCCATTTTGTCAGGTATTTAAACTATATGACTTTAATTCAGACTATTAATGTTTTTGAAAGATACCTATGTAAATGTACCTGTAACAATTAAGCGCATTGTATCTCAACCCTTTTTTATAAGTATATAACAACTTCTGACAACTCTACCGACACGCAAAAAAATACACCGCGGTGCACCGGTACGACCAACTTTCATAACACTCAGACGGACGGACGGACATCGTTTAATCGACTCAGTGAGTGTTTTTGAGTCAGAAAAATTGTTCTGGTGCACACGGGCGGAAATTGGCGGGTGTATAATGGAGTATAGGAGTATAGGGGATGGTTCCGACTATAGAAGGAGATTTTCGGAAAATTTGGACCTTTTAAAAAAGTTTTCTTTTTTTAAATTTCGGAATGACTCAGTGATTTGACATTTTTAACATTAATAGTATGGAAGCCACAAAATTATACAAAACTTATTTCGGTTCAAAATCTTTTAAATCAAAAAAAGTAACAGTCATTCAAAAATAAAAATTTACAAAGAAATTTTTAATTTTAGCAATATACTGAGAAACCCATTTTCGAAGACCTTGTTCGCTGTGTGGCTCCCGAGGTTTACTAGTATTTGCTTTCAAATGAATAACATAGCTTTAAAATCGGTAACAAAAAAAAAAAAATGATTTTTGGCCGCCTTCTCAAAATATGGTCCACTGTGCGTCGGTATTAGAAATATTTGCACACAAATAGGAAACAAATTCAAAATAGTTCATATGTTAAAAATTGAAAAACCGTTGTCTTGAGTTGCAAAACATTTCATTTTATGGATATCCCATTCGCATCCCACTAAGGGAAAATCTCTTAAATGAAAAAACCTGAGCTTTCATTTGAGCAAAAAATGGCATTTTTTGAAAAATAAGTAAAAAAAATTTTGCAAAAAAAGTCAACAATTTTTTTTTAATTTTTTTTCCCGAAAGATTTAATGAATAGCTATCTAAACTATTTGGGACAAATTTTGCTAAGGACAATAGATAAAAAGTTACATGTATGAGAAAAACACCTGTTTTGCCAAAATCTCTAATTTTGACCCCTCTAACTCAGACTTCTAGGCCGATCTTATTGAAAAATTGTGTCTAGACTACTATCTAATGGAACTAACCTTGGTGCAAATTTCATCGGAAGACATCTGTTTCTAAAGTTCGATCACTTGTCATGAAACGCCCCATATATATATATATATATATATATATATATATATATATATATATATATATATATATATATATATATCGTTGTATTCTATTTGATATGTTTATAGAAATAATACCCATCTATATATTTAATACCATAGATGGATACTGTAAAGCTTCACGTTATTGAATATAGGCCCTCGATATACGTAAATATTCGTAATTTAATCGTGTATTTCGAAAAGGGATCAGCATTGAAAATTAAAACTAACTTTTTATTGAACATTTTATATCTTCTAAAAAATGCGGTATATTCCTTAAAAAATATCGGTCTATAAAGACACATAGCCTCTAAAAACTGCAAAAACTCAATCATGAAATACACGATTAAAAATGAAAATTTATAAAGAAGTATTGCAAAAGGATTTGCAAATATTTAATATTTTCCTTAAATTAAATTCAATTTAAATATTTACGCATTTGGTACCCAAATAATAATGCCGTCTTATAAGAACTTTAACATACTTGCACTCTACACATGCATAAAATATAGTTAATGTTATTTTCCTAAATCCATTAGTATCATCTTGTCATCTGGATGTGAAAATTTTTGGATATATTAGTTGGTCTAGAACAGTCATTGCGTTTGTTAAAATTTATACTTTTGTGATTTGTCTAAAACTTCTTTAGTCACACCAAAAATTTTATCTAAAGGAAGTTGATACGTTGAGGCTTAAACGAAGTTTGGTTATTTTGAATGCTTTAGATGCAGTTTCTAAATGCATTTTATCGAAACATAAGCAAACTCCTATATTTATTCAACCAGTATACATATTTTGGATATCAAAGTTTACTGACAGAACTAACAGTTACTTTTGATTTAAAATACACATAAATTGACATTTATTGCTGTTGAAGTTAAATTTCGTGTTAGAAGTGTGTGGGTGTCTGGAAATCGTTGACATTAAATAAGAGCCAACGACATAAATTTGAAAAAGGTGGTTACAATGCAAAAATAATTATGGAAATCAAACAAAGATATAATAGAAGGTAAGGTAACATAGTAAATAGTAATTAAAGGAACGAATTACAAAAACCAAATATGAAGCCAAAAAATTTCATATCAAATTGTATCTAGTATAACAATTTTTGTTTTAAGCCTACAGAGTTTATTATAAACATGTGCACGAGGTCTTTTTTACATGACACATGTGCTCAAAATAGGTGTTGAAAATAAACACTTTTCAGATCTGCTTTTTATGGCTGTTCTTATGTGGAACCTCAATTTTTTTCCTTCTACAAAAAAGTTTAAATTTTTATTATATTGACATACAACAAATAATAAACTATGCAAAACGGATTTGATAGACAGTCACGCAAGCAATATTTAAGAACCATTTATTAAGAATTCTTTATGTATCGTTTATGGTAACGAACACATTATTAATTATTGTACAAATTAAACTTGTTATTTATTATACCTCCCAAATATCTGTAGAGAATAGAAAATGTTAAGCAAATGAATATGAATACTGATATATATATTTAATAATTTATAACTATTTAATTACAGCCATTAGATTCATTTATTGCAACACGCTTTAATTAAATTGAAAATATATTCAAGAACGTTATATTTACATTAACCGACTTAACTTGTTTTATGGGAAAAACTAAACGTCTTTATTGTAGTTATAGTCAGTGGGTTAAGTGTTTAAACTAAGATATTAATAGAAATAATTATCTGCCAAAGTGAAATCTTAATCCTCAGAGTGGGCTAGAATACCCATTACAAAAAAGTGCACTCAAAGAAGTAAAAAATCCTTAAAGTTACGTTTGCCGAAGAACGTAATTTTTCTTTTTAATTCAAATTCATTGAATTAAAACTAGATTATGCATCAAATGTGATGTTATTTAAATTATTTTTTCTATATTCAATAAACATAAATAATAAATATAAATATTATATCTTGGCTAGCCCGTTCTGTTTTTTTTTTTTTTTAAATAATTGCTTTTATCTGAGATTAAGAGATATCAATGCATATGTAAAAAGCTTCTGAAAAAATATAAATTTTTAATATGGTTGTTGAAATTCGAAATTTTTATTTTACAAGTGCTGTTCTGACTGTTGCTGTTGTGGCCACAATGTTTTTGTTTTATGACAAAAAAAATTTAGTTTTACAAAATTAGCTGTTCGTAAAACATAAAATTTTCCCTAAAAGTAGCTTTTCTAAAAACAAAATCTCTTTCTAAAAAAATAGCTATCTAAAACAAATATATTATTATAAAAGAATTATTGCTGACCTTTATTGTTGTTGTATGATGGCTTTTTTCGGCATGAGGTCATGAAGTTAAAAATTAAAAAACAACACGGATGTTTTAATTTTAAATTTTATTATATTTCCTATATTTCGAGCAGCTTCGCTGTTCATCTTCAAGAAAAAAATTTTAGTTGAAAATAGAACGCAGCCAACTAAAGACGCTTTTCAGCGCTGTAATTATAATGCTGTACTTTCATTTCCTGAAGATGAACAGCGAAGCTCTTCGAAATATAGGAAATATAATAAAATTAAAAATTAAAACATTTGTGTTGTTTTTTAATTTTTAAGTTCATGACCTCATGCCGAACAAAAGCCATTACACAAAATATAAATACTATCCTAAAGACTAAATTTTCTTAAAAAAGTACATATTCTTAAAAACTGGATTTTCTTAAAAGAGTACTTTTTCCTAAAAAATTATCCCTTCATCATTAGTACACTTTCCTTCAAATGTATCTTTTCTTACAGAAGTATCATTTCTCACAAAAGTACCATTTCAAAAAGTAATCTTTTTTTAACAAATTTCTTTTCATAAAAAAATAACTTTTCCTCAACAGGTACATTTTCTTAAAAATAGTACCTTCTCTTTCAAAAACAAGTTTAATTTAAACAGTTAATTTCGCTAAAAAAAACCTTACTCTTTGTTCAAAACTAGCTGTTTTTACCCGGCCTTGCCCGGAATCCAAAGGCCTTTGACTAGAAAAATGGTTCACTATGCGCTGAGCGCTTAGAAATAACTAAAATACCTAAAAATTTACTTTTTCCTAACAAAAGTACCTCTTCTTAATATAAGATCCTATTCGTACAAAATTACAATTTCTTCAAAAAGTACCTTTTCTTCAAAAATATATCTTGCCAAATAGTACTTTTTCTTAAAAAGTATATTTTCTTTTAAAAGTACTTAAAAAACTACCTTTCATTACAATGAAGCTTTTCTTAAGAATACTTTTTTTAAAGAGCCTTTTATAACAAATAAAGTTTTTCTAAAAAAATTACCTTTACTTAAAAAGGCTTTGTTTTTTAAACAGGACCTTGTCCTAAAAAGACAAAATATCTTTAAAAGTTAAATTTTTTTAAAGTTAATTTACTTAAAATAATACCTCTTATTAAAAATTACCCTTTCTCTAAAAAGTACTTCTTACAAAAGTATCATTCCTTTGAAAGGTACCTTTTCTTGGCGAAGTACCCTTCCTTGCAAAATTACCATTACTGAGAAAATTAACATTTTCTTCAAAAAGTACCTTTTCTTTAAAAGTATCTTTTATTAATAAAAATTTCTTTTCTTTATTTAAAGTTTACCATTTACAGAAAAAAAAACTATTCTTGAAAAAAAACTACTTTTTCTAAAGTGGCTTATCCTAAAAAATATAGCCTTTTCTTAAAACTTTTTAGTAAGAAATTTTCGGAATAACTGAACTTAGATCTCTTCCTCGTTTAATATCAAAATGTTCAAAAATTCACTTTGAAAATATCTAGTTATAGATGAAACTGACAAAAGTGCAATAGAAATTAAAATTAAAATATTCCTCGTTATATGAAACTGAATTATTTTTCTGAATCTTCCATTATTTTAGCTGAATATTCAATATATGAGGAATAATCCTGCATTCTACTGCAATTCTTGGCTTTAACGTTCAATATGTTGGAAAGAAATAAAGAATATTTATGGCTGTTTAATTATTAAATTTGTTAAAAATAAATTTAATTATGGTTTGACTACATAGTCCATATAATTTTTAGAAAAATTTCTCGGATCAGTTTTTTGTAAAACTTAACGTTATAATATATATGATATTTTAAGGGTCAAGCACGATCTTTCAATTGATTTGAGAATGAAATCTTTTTCTTAGCTTTGAACTCTATTAACGGACCAACAAAAGCCTTTAGACTATATGTGCAAAAGTAGTTTCGATTTTTTTAGTTTCAACATATATTGGTCCCTATATGCATTGTTACATATTTGATAAAGCGTTTTTCCCAGAACTCAAATTAACACACCATGATTAATATTTCGGATCAATATAAAAACAAATGCGCTGATAGAAATAATTATATAGCAAAATATACGCTAAATAAAGATTTGAGGGACTAACTTGTTCATTCGGAAATGGGAATGGAGCCTAATTCCCAATACTTTTGTGAGAAACTATATTGATCTAAAATTAATGTTACTTGAAATTTGATCATCCTCTTATAAAAATAACAAAAGACTTAACACACAAACTTTTATTTTTCTGCAATTTATTTATAAATTTAACAAATCACATGTAAAATGTCAGACAATTTGTTGTTTACTAATGACATTTAAGCCTAAAATATTTCGAAAACAATTTTTTATCTTTATTGTTGTGGTATAAGCTGTTTCTTCTATTTAGGCAAAAAAAAAATAAATTTTCAAGTGAACACCATCACCTTTTAGGGTATAATTGTCTATTTGCAATTGTAATTCAAAGTTATTGACAGCCTTATGCGAACAAAAGAATACACACACACATTCTTAAATTGATTGTTTTCGTACGTGGTTAACTGCTAAAGTTTTTCAAATTCCCTCACTGAATTATACTTCTGGCTTTAAGAAATAAAATATTTTGTGTTTTATATAGATATTTTGAATTTTTCTAACTATTTTGTAACTTTTATGTTCTACACACTTTCAGTGTGAGCCACGTGTGCTTTAAAGAAGTACAGTGTTATTGATGTTCAGTGTTATATATTTATGACGTTGTTGTTAGCGGGGGTTTTTATTGGACTCTTGTTCTGTTCTTTTTATTTCAAATTTATTGTTTCATGTTGTAAGTCTAAAGAAAACCTAGACGTTAAAATTAAGTTATGAATATAAACACTTACCAAACTACATATTGTTTTTGTTCTGTTTCTTTTGTAATTCATTATTTTATTTGTTAACATTTCATTTCAACTGCTTTTGTTTTTTACGATTACAGCCAGTTGTTGTGGTCATAATTCATAGTTATGCTTATGATTCTTTGGTAATTAATTGTTTGGAGTTTTGGTACGTCCGACGTAAATCAGACGTAAAAATATTTGGTAATAACAGATTGGCCGAACGTTTGTAACTATTACCGATTTGTGACTTCTGAAAAATTTTTTTTTTGATGTCGAGAAAAAAATAGTGGTATAAGTAGCTACTTCAAGCGCCTCTAATAAAATAAAAATCGTCAACTGATACATTAAGAAACCCAAATATTTGATTACTAACTAACCAAGGATCAGACAACAGCATTTTAAAAGTTTTTTTGGGCTTCAAGCCCGTCAAATATCAATAGTTTCGAAAAACGCTAAATATTTTTGAAGAGCATTACAAGAAAAAAAAATTTTTTTTCTAAATGCCAGAATCTTACAAAATACATCACTACGGGTAATTAGGCTCGTATCTGTGCTCACGACCCCGAAACAACCGATCACTCAGGAGAATATAGTAAAAAAGTCACTCAATAATCAAGCTCATGGTTACAGTTTTCTGCGGTTATCGTAGTGTGGTGCATTTTATAGTTCTTCTTTGGGCCTAAGCTGTTAGCAAGGATTATTAATTGAGTGCTATGCGTCATTTGTATGATGCCAAAATTATGGGCATAAAACTTTTAATATTTTCAGCATGATAATGCACTGTCTCCCACGTCATTTATTCTTCGACTCATAACGAGTAATTTCTAAATATCACAGAATTTCGAAGGACCACTATGGTTACGCAGATTTGAACCGAGTCGCTTTTTCAAAGCCATATCAGAAGCCTATTTTATTTTAGGGCGATACTTTGAAGTCAACATAAAGAGACTTATTGACATCAATGTTTTCATAATCAATTCTTCCTACGAAGTTTGTGTTGCATAATTAAGAAATTTTATTTTATTTATTTTATATTTTTCATTTCAAGACTTGCTGATATAAAATAACTTATAATTTTTCATTCGGTGCGAAGATTTTAAAATTTTTTGGCGTTCCTACTATGGACCGACCCACATATAGCTGCCCATTAGAAAAATATGTATTTTCCAAATTAAATCCGACCAAACTTAACTATGGGCCTTGAATTTCGAATATCATATGGAAATTTTTAATTTTAGCGATTTTTGATTATGCCGATTTTTCGTTTTGGCGATTTTTGATTTTAAAAATTTTTGATTTCGAAAATTTTTGTTTTTTGCTATATTTATTTCTCGCGATCTCTGATTTAGGCGTTTTTTCAGCTTGCTAATTACGCCCATATTTTCCACTTTTAATGTACTTGTCAAAATTTTCAAGACTTATGCTTTCAAAGTACTTCATGTTTTATTTATAGGTGGCGCCACGCCTATCTCGCCCATTTTTATCTTTACTTTTATAGTACTCCAGTTATATGACATATATATGGAGCGTTTCATGTCAATTGAACCAACTTTTGAAACCTTGTCTTCCGATCGGGATAAAATTTGCACCAAGCTTAGTCCTATTGGATAGTAGCTTAGACACAATTTTTCAACAAGAGCGGTCAAGAACTCTCTGAGTTATAGGGGTCAAACTTTGACATTTTGGTCAAATAGGTATATTTTCTCATCCATGTAACGCTTTACATATTGTTCTTAGCAATATTTGTTCCAAAAAGTATATATTTGTTAAATCTTTCTGAAAAAAAAAAAATTTTTAAAAAATAAAAAGAAATTTTTGACTTTTTTTTAAATCAAAAATTTTTTTTGAATTTTGTTACTCAAAAGAAAACTTAGGCTTTTCCTTAAAGAGCTTTTTGGTCGCATAGTGGGTTGCGAGTGGGATATCTTTCAAAATAAATGTTTTGTAACTCAACACAACGGTTTTCCAGTTTTTAGCATATGCACTAATTTGAATTTTTTCCTATTAGTATGTAAGTGTCTCTGAAACCTTAAAAATAAAACTTATACTGAGAAATTAGAGAAATTAGCCTTTCTGACCGTATATAACATAACTAACTAAAGTTTCATACCTTCGAATCTGTAATACCCGCAATATGTTAACCTCAGGAAAAAAATCACTTTTTTTCTATAGAAATGTTGAAAAATTACTATTTTATTTTATTTGTAAAAATACTTAAACTAGAATATATTAATAATAATAAAAATAAAAAGATAAATGATTTAGTAAATTTAATAAAAGCATGGTATTCAGCGGTGCCATCGGTTATTACCGCAGCATCGAGTTTGGTTCCAAATCTCCGCATTCGTTATCGAAATTTTTCGATCGAAATTATTTTTTTATTTTCCAAAATAAAATACTAAAAATAATTTTACTATGTCACAGTTAACGAATTATGGCTCCTTATTAAGAGTAAAAGTGAAACGAGGTCTGATGCTTGTCCGTCTGCTTTAAATAATAAACCAAAAATTTTGATTTTCGATCGATTTTACTCGATACCGAATGTGGTTATTTGGCCCCTGCTCTTCAGTGTTTTCAATGTTTTCTCATGATTCTCTTTGCAACTAAAACCAATTATAATTTCTTTCCAATAATTCTTTGCCCAATGGAATAAAAAATCGCATCTAAGATGCAATCTTTATGAGAGCACTGGAGGCTATACTTCGCTGCATTTCCTTTGAGGTTTCTCCAATATCATCACATGCTCCTATACCATGAGCAGTAGGATGAAAATGCCTCTCAGCTCGCATTCCAAAATATTTTTTATAAGCCATACTACTACTTCTGTTTTTAAAATTTTGACGAGCTCCGCCCAAAACGTAGCATACCTGCTCTATTGTAAATTTAGATTTTAAATATTTTAGTAGTATCTTCTGGTACTCATAAACTGCATCGGTATCATATTTTAAGTCGTCGGATATGATTGCCATTCTTTTGTGTTCTTTACATTATATGTGCAAGAGTAGCTTCGACTTTTTTTTTTCACCACATATAACAGTCCCAATGTGCATTCTGAGATATTTGATAGAGCGTTTTCCCACAACTGAATTTAAAACCCCATCGTTGGTATTTCGAATCAATATAAAAACAAATGCGCTAATAGAAACAATTCCATAGCGAAATAAACACTAAATAAAGACTTGATGACTAAATTGTTCGTTGGGAAATGGAGCCTTAATTTTGAGAACTATCTGAATATCTAGAAAATTCATCACAAATTCTCAGAACTTTAGTGATAAAATAAATATATTGATAATTTAAATTTGATCATCTTCTCATAAATAGAACAAAAGACTTTTATTTTTCTGCAATTTATTTATAAATTTAACAAATCGCATGTAAAATATCAGACAATTAGCTGTTTGCTAATGACATTTAAGCCTAAATTATTTCAAATAAATTTATTTCTTTATTGTTGTGGTTTAAGCTATGTTTCTGTTATTTTTGCAGAAAAAAAAAACGCCTTCAAAATATTTGTTATGAGCCATAAGATTTGCGAAGCTACTTCTGTTTTTAAAATGTTGACGAGCTCCATCCGAAACGTAGTATACCGTCTTTACTGTAAATTTGGATTTTAGATATTTTAGCATTATCTTCTGGTACTCATAAACTGCAACGGTATTATGTTGTAAATCGCGGGATATGATTGCCGTACTTTTGTATTCCACTTTTTAATTTTTCGTGCAGTAATTAACTACTGTGAATATAGTTGCTTGGTCGTTATTGAAGTGGAATACTGGCCTGATATTCTGAAGAACATATTTATAGTTTTCTGCGACATCATATGAAATAACGAATTCACCAGACTTCAAATGTATCTTCATATCCTTGAAGAATGACCACTGCTCTTTGAATAAAATCAATCCTCTACACATTTCTTCCACAAAATCATCCACATTTAAAATTACACTGTGGAACAAATTCAGGTTAGCAAAAGTTAGGTCGATTCTGGGAGTGAGGGGTGGAAGTAGAGGCTAAATTAGAAGACCCGTATCGCAGCGTTTGTTTATGTTAGTTAAATTTTTTTTTTTTAATCGACCTTCGAACTTTGCAGTCATATGCCGATTTTCAGCATATTTTTTATATGGTTTTTTGGCTATAACTCGTCAACTAATTGATACTTTTTCAATCCTTAAAGCCAAATTATTGCTAGAGACCTCTACAACAATCAAAATTTTTTAAAAAATTGATTTAGAAAATTTTTGTGGTGCTTATGAAGCAAAATGTTGGAAAAAATATTTTTTTTTCATGTTTTTTGAAAATATTTTCCACAAAACTAAACCTTTTTTGCTCTCTGTTTGATATGTAATATGCTCCTGAGTTTCTTCAATAAACTTCGTTTCAAAAGAAATTGGTCTTAGTCCATAATTTGCGTTAAAAGTCTCAAAACCATTAAATAAATAGCGATTTAAGTAGAAGTAATGAAAACGGGAAGTTCCAAGAATTAGGTATTAGTAAAACAACTTTTTTGTTTTCAACCACCGCATAGGTAGCGATTTTTTTTTTTCGTACAAGCGAACTAACTTCAAAAAAGGAGATTCAGTTAAGACTCGAAACTCAGCCGAAGCTGATGTCTTTAAATTTTCGCTCGGTCGTGATAAAATTCGCTATTAATTTTTTTTGGAACTCATTTCATTTTGTGAATGATTTAAGTTAAGTGCATCGGTTTCAAAAAATAACAAAAAAAAAAAAAAAACATTATATAATATATATTGTATTAAAAATGTCGGAACCAAAATGCAAAATGTACCATTTTTATTTTTGTAATGTTTATGGCCGTTTCATAGCAAGCGATGAAAAATGTGGCAATGCGAGTGATTTTTTTTTTTTGGAAGCCTATAAACAATATTTCTCGCAAGAGTTTATCACTGACGTAAACTATGCCTCTAAAAAAGTTTGCTTTAATTGCTATTCAACTCTTATGGAATGGAAAAGTGAAAAGAAGAAGGCTATGCCTTTTGGCATACCAATGATGTGGTTAGACAACAGCCCGCATCAAGAAGAAAATTGCTATGGATGTGTCAACTACCATAAAACTTTGAATAGAGGGAAAGCAAAGAATAAAACTTATGTGCAGTGCCAAGTGTAGAATTATCATTACCGCACTCAGAATTCGTTCCAGTACCAACATACCGAAGTATTGATCTTCAAACAGATATCAGTACTACAACCGCCGCTGCTACATCCATGGATTTCTTCTCAGAATACGACCCTGGTGAAGGTACATCCTATGAAACATCAAAGGACCCAATCCTAGTCACACAAAACCTATTGGATGGAATTGTTGAAAATTTGTGTTTGACTCAGAAAAAATCAGAACTACTGGCTTCATTTTTGAAAGGAAATAATTTGCCGGCGAAAGGTACCAAAGTAACAGCATATCGAAAACGCCAAAAAGAGTTAGAAAAGTTCTTCAATGTGAATGATCCAAAAAATTTCGCTTATTGCAACGATATTGAAAAGTTAATGGAGACGATACGGTTAATCTATAAAAAAGATGATTGGCTTTTATTCATCGATAGTTCACTAATCAGCTTAAAAGTTGTGCTTTTGCACAAGATAAATAGAATGCCTTCTGTTCCCGTTGCGTATAGCACTGACACTAGTGAAAATTTCGATAATTTGAAACACATTCTGGAAGTAGTCAAATATAACGAACACCGGTGGCACATTTGCTGCGACCTCAAAATAGTTTCATTGATTACAGGCTTAACAGCATCTGGCCGTCCAAAAAATCCGTGTTTTTTGTGCAATTAGGATTCACGATACGGAGAAGGTATTAAAGGAAGAAACCAGTACAAACAGCATAACTGGAATAGTCGCATTGGACGGAAATGGCCTAAGGACAATAGGCTACACGAAAGTCTTGTTCCTGAAAAGAAAATTTTGTTGCCGTTGCTCCACATTAAACTTGGCATTGCTAAAAAATTTTTGAAATGTATCGCAAAAAGACCGGCAGTATTCAACCGCTTAAAAGACAATTTTTCCAAGACTAAGTAACACCAAAATTTAGGAAGGAATTGTTAATGGTCCCGACATACGGAAACTAATGAGTCGTCAAGATTTTGACCATGTTCTGACAGACCGACAAGTAAATGCATGACTCGCACTGAAAGCAGTCATTAAAGGACTTTTGGGTAAAGAACGCAAAAGACAACTACAGGCAATCTGTTGCAAACATGTTGGCAGCTTTCGATGAAATTGGGGTTAATATGTCGTACAAAATTCATCTCTTGCATCAGCATCTTGACCAACTCGCTCAACAGTTTCCAACTGAATCTGATAAGCAAGGCGAACGTTATCACCAAACTGCGCTTCCATTTGAAATAAGGTAACTATAGAGTGTGCATAGTTTGAATTCCTAGATTTTTCTAATATCTTTATCAGAGTGCACATTTTAAACATGTTAACGATTGAAAACTATTTTCGTTTCAGGTACAGAGGAAAGAAATCTCCAGATGCAATACTCGCTGAAATTTGTTGGTAGTATGAAAACACCTTTGAGGAACAGGAAGACGAGGAAAAAGAGGAAGAAAGGGAAGACAAAGATGAAATTCCAGAATATCTCTTGGACGAAATTATCGACCTTTCTGATGATGATGACGATGACCAAAATATTAGAGAGAGCAGTGCTGTTGATCCACAGCCGCCTGCTAAACTTTTCATAACTAACATTTCAAAAATATATTTTTTTTCCATATTTTTATAATTTCTTTTTCAATGTTTCTTCAAAACCAACACTGAACAGAATTGGTACATAGAAAATGGGAAGTAAATTAATATTAAGCTGGAAAACGCAAGTTTTGTATTATGATTGTTTTTTTTTCAAATGAAAACAGAAAGCAGAAAAGACTTAGTTTTGTGGAAAATATTTTCAAAAAGCATGAAAAAAAATAATGTTTCCAATATTTTGCTTCATAAGCACCACACAAATTTTCTAAATCAATTTTTTAAAAAATTTTGATTGTTGCACAGGTCTCTAGCAAGAATTTGGCTTTTACAGATTGAAAAAATATCAATTAGTCGACGAGTTTTAATCAAAAAGCCATATAAACAATATGCTGAAAATCGGCATTTGACTGCAAAGTTCGAAGGTCGGTTAAAAAAAAATTCGAGCTAACATACACAAACGCCGCAATACGGGTCTTCTAATTTAGCCTCTATTTTCACCCCTCACTTTCAGAATCGGCCTAACTTTTGCTAACCTGAATTTGTTCCACAGTGTTATTGTTTTCAATGTGCATCTGTCAGTCTGAATCCAAGATTCAAATATGACCTTCTCTATATATTCGCGATCAAAAGAGCCGTTAAATTCTCCTTGACGAATGTGGTTTCCGGGCAATTTGAACATTCACCTAAGTGGCAAGAAGTTGTTGTATTAGGACACATAGTCAATTTAAGGCAATCGCGGTAATCGTGTAAATCTTCTGGCGAATCATCTGTTAAGTACTTTAGGTTGATTTCCTTCAACATAGTTTTAATCAGTAGCTGAACATAGTAACGACAAGAAAAGATTGGCAAAAAAGCAGCAAATAAAGGCGATAAATAAGCCGGATGAAGGATTGGGTATTTAAAAATCTACAAAACTTAAATACTCCTACTTCATCAGCTACAATAAATTAATTATAAAATTAATTATGATATAAATAGATCTACTGTAATTAAGATACAATTTTATTAAATTACTTCTCATTTTATTTTTATTTTTATTAGTATATATTAATTTATTACAAATAAATAAAATATATTTTTTAAAATAGTGAATTTTTTCCTGAGGTTAACATATTGCGGGTACTAGAGTATCGAAGGTATGCAACTTTAGTTAGGTATGTTACATACCGTCGGAAACAATAGTTTGTCCAGTTTCTCAGTATAAGCCTTATTTGTAACGTTTTAGAAATACTTACACGCAAGTAGGAAAAAATTCAAAGTAGTTCATATGGTAAGAATTTAAAAACCGTTGTCTTGGGTTACAAAATATTTATTTTGATAGATATCTTAATCATATCCCTCTAAGGGAAAATTTCTTAATGGAAAAACCTGAGCTTCCTTTTGAGCAAAAAAATTTACCTTATTTTGATTTAGCGAAAACAAATTGAAAAAAAAATTTTTTTTGATATAAAAAAATTTTTTTTTTTTTTAATTAAAAAAAAAATTAATTTGAAAAACTGAAGCTATATAAACTATTTGGGACAAATTTTGCTGTGAACAATAGGTAATGTGTTACATGGATGGGAAAAAAGACCTGTTTGGCCAAAATGTCAAAATTTGACCTCCTTTAACTCAAAGAGTTCTTGACCGATCTTGTTAAAAAATTGTATCTAAATTACTATCCAACCCGTTCGGTTTCAAAAGTTGGATCACTTGAAATGAGACGCCGCATATACTTTTATATATTACTTTTTGTTGCGAAGGAATTAAAATCGCGTTTAATAGGGCATATGTATATATTTCCTTATCAGATTTAAAAGGTCATGATCATATGATCTTTAGATTGTATTTATGTATTTAGAACATTCCTTTGTTTTGACTAATTTGCACTTAAAATTGCTACTAACACATACATAAAATTATACATATGCTATGTGTGTTTTATTAAATTTGGTAATGAGTTTGTTATCTTCATTCACAATAATAATAAACCATAAAAGTGTTGTTTTGTGAATTGGCTAAGTTTAAAAATGAGACTGCCTAGAAAATGCACTCGAATTTCGAGCGCTCGAATCAGCTAGTTTACATTACTTCATTGATTTTAAAAAACAAGATATTTCTGAAGCCCGTTTCCAACTTATTTCTTAATTGGCTTTTATAAACTAAGAAAACAAAAGCATCCAATTTCATTATTTTATTTATATCTCCGGAACCAATAAAATCTCGTTCATTACGTCTAACGCAAGTGTAAAAAATAACAATATATATATATTTAGTTTTAAAAATTATCGCTTTTTGAGATGTTCCATTAAAAATTTTGATCACGTGATAATCGACTTTAACCTTTCGCACATAACATTTAGGTACAGAGGCGGCCCCATAAAAACCCGACCTCACATGTGGATGGTGGCAATAGTTAAAACAATTTCTTTGGTGAAAATTGGTATCCTTAAAAAACATGTTTTAAGTTTCATGGCTCCGCGTTGTTTTCTATTTGTTTTGGAACAATCTCACACAATTTGTAAATAATTTGATTTGAAAAATCTCAACCCAGCCAATAATAAATATTAACGCCAGAAACGGTTAAGAAAATCCACAAAATGGTATTGGATTGGAATAAGGTGTGTGAGCTAGCTGGACTGATAGGCATTGCAATAAGTGCCATGCATCACATATTGTCACAAAATTTGGAGTGAGAATGCTCACAATAAAACAAAAACAGCGTCTGTAAGATATTTCAATAGAGTGTTTGGCGATGATTCACCGCCCTAGAGCCGAATATTTGTGCATGTTCGTAACCATGGATGAGACATGTGACCATCGCTTCATATCTGAGATAAAGGAACAGTCAAAACAGTGGACTGAAATGGAAGAGTCGTGCCCCGATAAGTCTAAGGTAGTTCCATTTGCATGTATTGTTATGGCGTCTATTTTTTGGGATGTGTGGGTATAACTTTTACTCCTTTTATTTAACTCGTAGTATCTGCTTGCCTGCCGAAACAACTTTATATCGATTTTTAACCATTTTCCCGTGCTCCAATCGAACTGAAGCTTTGCAGGCAGTCTTGTGACGATGATAAAAATTATATAAAAAATTTTCGTTTAAAACACTATTTATGTATATATATTTCCTTTATATATAAAATTTACAGAATAAAAAAAATGCAAATTAAATGAAAGTTCACGAAGAACCAAGGGCATCAACAAATTTTCTCCACTTTACGCAATCATTAGCTAGGATCTTTACTTGGTTCCAAGTCAAATTCCGAGATTTGCATTCATTTTTCATCATTCTTTTCCATGTGTTCCGGGACCTACCAGGATTTCTGTGGCCCTGGGGATTCCAGTCCAGTGCATGTCTTGCGATTTCGTCAGTTGGCCTTCTCAAGATATGATATATCAACGTCCATTTGCGCCTGCAGATTTCTGATTCAATTGGTATGCAGTTAGCCATCAAGAGCAGTTGATCATTGGTTACTCAGTTCGCTCAGAACATTCGCAGAATTTGTTTCAGGCACTTATTGCAGAAGGATTGCAATTTCCTGCGTGTAGATTGCACTGTACTCTAGGAGCTGCAACCATACAACAGTACCGATTTGACACTACAGTTAAAGATTTTTAGTTTTGTGGTAGTGGTTATATTGTTCGCTCTCCATATTCTGTGCAGGGTATGGAATGTGGTCCGAGCTTTGTTGATTCTATCGGTAATATCGGCACTGGAGCCTCCGTCTTTGCAAATTGTGCTGCCGAGATATGCAAAGGAGTCTACATCCTCGATCAGTTGTCCTTGGAGTTTTAGGGGTGTCGTATTGCTAGTGCCAATCCGCATCAGTTTTGTTTTCTTTACATTTATTTTGAGGCCAACTTTATTGTTTATATGTTTTAGTATAATTTTGGATTTTTCGAAATTTAAACGAATTTGAGATTTTTGGCATAGATATTTTTCTAGACATGTTTCATTCTCAATCAACCAAATATTTAATTACGTGATGTTAAACTAAATTTTAACGAAATGGTGTATAATAAAAACTCGGTTTTCACGGGTCAGTTTTTTTTCTGAATATTTTCCAAACGGTAAAACATTCAAGTATTAAGCTAATTTTTGGCGGCGCACAGTGGCGCCATTTAATTTTTTTCGTTGCAAAAATCATATCTTTTGAACCGAATAACGTAATTGAACACTTTAAACAGCATATGATAGATAACTGTTCAGCCTATGAAATGAGCGTGTGGAAAGGGTGCCTACGCTTTGTAGAGGCCTACTTATGGGTTATCAATATTAAAATTTGTAGAAAAATCAATTTTATGATAACTAAAAAAATTATTTTTACATATTTAGATGGTTTTTATTTTTTTCTTTAGGGTTTTATGTTTTAAATTATTACCCAACAAATTAAAAAAAAATTCTTCTTTTTTAAATTTATTTTTTCAATTTTCTGTAAAATATTCATCACAATTCGTAAGAGAAGGTATATCGAAAAGACTAATCATTTCTAAACTATAGTTATTTTCTAACTCTATTCGTGACTTCACATGCCGCAGGGAAGAAATAAGTGGATCGGAAGATGCTACCAACATGTAGAAGAGGTCCTCATTTTGCCTTACCCTTGATGCTTTGAATGTGTTCTGCAATCTATATTTTTTATAAAATTTGTTAAGAGACTCCTGTGCTTCTTCAGAAAGCTCTCCAATTGGCAAAGACTGGTACTCAATTATATCTTTGCCATGCGCCAATATTTTATGGACGGTCGGGGTCAACTTCTTCTGTGAATACATTTCTGCTAAAAGAGATGCAGTTTTCGATACATATTCTCCATATTTTGTAGAATTGACATTTTCTTTGCAGTTTAAAACATTCAAGATCGTTCACAATCTTTTCACGATTTGATTGTCAATTCCAGTGATTCTAGTTACTGCCTCATCATTTTCAAAAAATCTCCTAGAAGTGTTTCAATTGTTTGAGTTACCGTATCCGTGCTTGGGACAGTCTACTTTTAGTCCAACTTGTTTAAAAAAAGCATCCTGTATTTGCTTCTTTCTGATCTTTTCCTTATCCTTTATTGATGTATTTTCATCGAAGTTTTCCTCCTCTTGTGGTAGGGTATACGCGAGTTTTAGCAAGAACTCCATACACCTTATCCTTGCGTGCAATGGTGACATTCCATATTCGTAACTCTCCTCGTTTGTAGAATCGTTTAAATTACCAGAGTTCTTCTGACTCTTTTTGCAAATCGGGCATGACAATGTTGAGGTTGTTCCTGTCAGTTCGTTTACGACTTTTCGGTCAACCATGGTCAGGTGTAACTCGTAATTGCATTCAATATATTTTCCTTCTCCAATTTGCTGCTTTGTAGGCTTAATCTTGCTTATTTGTTCTTCAATGTCCTTCACCGTGGTCCTTATTAGTTCTGCCGATTCCCTTGCAATCTGAAACATTATTGGTCGGCAATAATGCACTGATGACGGACGTGGATTTTTCCAGTGTAGGGAAACATCAGATTATAGCCGCAAAGGAACAACAGATGCCATAAACATATTTCCGTCCGATATTGTAGCGTCATCGGAAGATATCCTTTGCTTATAAACGCTTTGTCCAGATGACCCATCGCAGCCCCACTTGCTGATCAATGTCAGTTTCTCAGGAAGAATTTTCGCCTCATTTTCAGGAAGATTCTCCAACAACGGTTTGCTGTATGGCCCATGAGATCCTGCAGATTGGCTTTCACAGAGACTTCCGTAAATTCCGTATGCAGTGGTCGTGAATTTATTTTGGCTTGCGTAATATGCTTGTATCCTGGTAAAACGTCAGCCCCGTGTCGCATCAAGGATGTCCGTAGTACCTCATATTTTTCTTTGGAAAGTCAATATTGTTCTTGATCATTTGTATTCCAAAGTAATTTTTAAGTGAGGTGTGTACCTGCGAATTTCAATGAGTAGTTTTTTGTGCATCCTGTGTCTGTAACAGAATAATGGGAGTAGACTTTGGCAGAGTCTCACAGGTAGACAACCGACTTAATATGCAATTTTCAAACTATTAGATCAAACTACTGTCAGTCAAAACATATAAGGGATGCACGCCATACAATTTCTGCAAACATGTCTTTTTAAACTTTTTTACTTCTAGAAGCCAAACGGGCAAGTACGGGCAGATAAAACCTTTTGAATTATGTAAGGAAATAATCAAGGAACATGTTTTGCAAATATGGCAAATATAGAAAAACATAGATTTTTTTATTTTCCGTCAAAGTTGAAAAATAGTGAAAAAACGGATAGCTTTTAAATAGTGATTTACCAGGAGAAAGACAAAGCAAACAGTTATTTCTTTTTTTATCATTATACATTTAATAAATACATCAATCAATACAAACAAAAAATAAGGCGATTTGTTACCTATTTTTCGTGATATTACACCTGAAATCGCAACAAATTGACTAAAAATTGTGTGTTTTTTTGAAAACCGAAAGTCGGTCAACTTTGAACGGTTATATCTTCTAAACTAAAAATGTGATATTATTAAGAGTAGCAGAACATGTGTTTATTCAAAACTTCGTCGGCGCACATGAAAGTTTTGATTTTTGCAACCTCGTTTGCTGTACGGACGCCACTGTGCGGCGTTTAAATGATGAAATTAAATTAAGGAAAAAGTCCAAAAAATCCATCAACTAAAGTGAGAATTGTTTCGTCGCGAACCTCGGATTATTTTCTGTTTCCAAACTTGAAAAAATAGCTCGGTGATGTAGAGATCGTATCGAAGACATTGAGTATTGGTGGGAAAAGCATATTGAGCTAAAAGAAGACCTTGTTGAGAAATAAACAAAAGTTTTCCCAAATTTTTTGTGTCTTCATTGTCATTTTAAAAGATTTATCAAGACCAAACCATTGACTTTTTAAAAAGATTTTTAACTTTATGCACCGTTATATTTCAGGTACTGTTAACACAATATAACCTCTTCACTTTGAATGATCCCCTTGAAATTAAAAACAAATACGAATTTAATCTAGGGTATAGTACAGTCGATGCAGATCAACTACATAGTTTCAACCACTTATATTCTAAGCAAAACGCCTGCGCATATAAGATTTTGCTGTGAAACTGAAAAAAGTTTCCCTTTCATGGTTAGATGAACATTTGAATGAAGACAAAAGCTTATTGCACAAACAAAAATATTTCTTATTAACTAAAAATTTATAGATTATCTAATTCTTAATGATGATGTTTTTTTTATGAAAGCGTACAAAAATTATTATATCATAATTATTTCTGAAGAAAAATTAAACAATTATTCACAATCAAAAAAAAAAAAAAATGTTTACATTTTCAGTTAAATTATTTAATATCTTTCTTTTGTGCATACACACACAATAAATAATTGTTTGCTTTAGACATTTAGTTTTCCGCATTCATTATGAGTGAATTTGTTAAGTCATCGTAGATTTATGTATGATTTATTTTAAAGATTTTTTCTTTGTATTTTTTCAATTCCTATTTATGGAAAATTGAAAAAAAAAAATATGTTGCACATCTTTCCTTAGACGTTATTATGTCAGTTTATGGTTTAACAAACAATGCACTTTAATTTATTATTATTATTTTTTTTTTTTTTTGATATCTTGGATTGTGCATAATTTTATTGGTTTCCATAACTACTCTTCTTGAAAATGTTGTGTAAAAACAACAAAAATCGTGATGTTTGAAAATTTGGTATTTTTCTTTGTAACAACATTGGTATGAACATACATATGTATGTAATACATACTCAATAACTTATGCTTTTACTGATTTTTGTCTCTTAGGGATCGGATTTAAAATGTTGCTTTAAAAAAATTTCACATGAGACAGAATAGTTAGAGTACAATATAGTGAAACCCCAAATATAAATATAAATTCATTATGATCTTTGTTAAAGTTCAGGTCCAGTATTTTATCGAGACTTTCTTTACAGAAAGACTATTTCAAAGTTTTACGGAAGGTTTCTAATTTGAAGTTCTTACCTTCGATAAGGTCTGAATTAACCGATTAACGACGAATGGGTAGAAAAATACCCAAAAATAGAGTTATTTTAGAAAAGTTCCAGCAGGAGCCACGCGCAAGCTATTACAAATCTTTTTTCACGAATTGATAGGAGAAAGATAAAACTAGTAAACAACAATTTTAGGAGTCACATAGGAATATGACTTGGGGAAAAATAAACGGGTCAAAAGTCAATAATTTAACAAAGTAAAAAATTGCTGACATAAATGGATCTGGAAAGTTTGAGGTGTGGACTTTCCCAAAACTCTCTTGGAACCTTATAGCATAACATGTCTTCTATCTAAAGAAAATAAAAACCACCCGAATAGCTCCATTCCTCCGTGCTACAGTTCCAATTTTATGGAATGGGTATTTAAATACCCACTTAGACATAAAAGGGTTCTAAAACTGATTTTTATTTTTATTATTTATTGAAATGAATTTCAAATAAAAATTTGGTTTTTTGTAATGTTTTCTAGAATATGTTAGTTTTTATGTATTGTCGATCTTGTGTTGTAATAATAATTAGTTATTTATAGTTCGGTTCGAGATCATGTATACATTTTCTAATACTAGAAAAGATAATACTTTATGCAATGTAAGAGAAATTTGGAAAAAATTGAAGACAGCGCTAGATGGAGTAGCTACTTTCGAACAAAGCGACTTGTTCATCTTCAGCATCCTTCTGCCTATTACTTCAACTCATGCTTAATCAACTATTTAACTCAACATTAGAAAGAAAAGAACATGAGAAATGTTTTTTCTTTCTTTTCATATGAGAGTTAGAACGAACAAGCAGAGTTTTTACATTGCATAAAGTATTATCTTTTCTAGTATTAGAAAATGTATACATGATCTCGAACCGAACTATAAATAACTAATTATTATTACAACACAAGATCGACAATACATAAAAACTAACATACAAAACATACGGTCCAATGCAATTGTGATAAATCTGTTAAGATTTCACAGGCCATTACAGTTCCCATCTATGGGACGGTTGGCAAAACAAAAGAGCTTTTTTCACATTACGAGATTTGTAATTGATCAAAGCGATGTTAATGTAGAGAAAGCTATAAATTGGAAAAAACTCTGCTTGTTCGTTCTAACTCTCATATGAAAAGAAAGAAAAAACATTTCTCATGTTCTTTTCTTTCTAATGTTGAGTTAAATAGTTGATTAAGCATGAGTTGAAGTAATAGGCAGAAGGATGCTGAAGATGAACAAGTCGCTTTGTTCGAAAGTAGCTACTCCATCTAGCGCTGTCTTCAATTTTTTCCAAATTTCTCTTACATTGCATAAAGTATTATCTTTTCTAGTATTAGAAAATGTATACATGATCTCGAACCGAACTATAAATAACTAATTATTGTTTTCTAGAATATTTTATTTGTATTGAGAATTACACGTTATATAAGAGATACATTACTATTTAGATTTTTATATCTTTTCAATATTTTCTGGAGTGCCTGCATTAAACTGTTTAAAAAAGTACTTTGCATGTGAGTTTGCATGGCATTTTGTGCATCCATACTCAGATTTACCTCCACATTGCCCACAGCGGCACCGTTGACCAATTTTTTCAATCATATGACTAAACTTATCCATCCGCTTTGCCATTACTTGCGCATATGTGACAACTCTTTTCTAACCACGGCAACTATTTTCAGTTATTGTTATCAATGCTTCTACGACACTTATGCGAAAATCAAGTTGACTTATGACTAGCACGCCTTCACGTTTTCTGCAGATGCAGTGAACCTTCCAAGCATTTACCATAGCAGCATCCATCGCATTATAAGTAAGGGCCAGTACCTTTTTTCCGCGAATTTGAATGCGGTAGTTGTTCATAGCATTATCAAATAAATCAACTCCACCAATTCGCTGATTGTATTGATGTATTAGATTAGGTGGCTCAATCGTTGCCATCCTCCGATTTTTTCGATCAAATCTCCTGGCTCGGCACATCGGCTCTACACCCAAGACACCAGTGACTACCAAAAACAAAAATAATCAGTATTGTAAAAATAAAGCGGCGTTAGATATCTTCACCGAAATATCATTCCAACGATCCGCGACTATTTTACTGTTTTTGTCGAAACAAAAACCGGATGAACCTCGGGGCTTCCTTTTCATCAATTTTAAATCATCCAATAAAGCATGATTGGTGCGATTGTCGCAAACGGTACCAGTTCAAAATATTCATTTTGAGTCAATTTGCACAAGAACTTATGGCTAGTAAAAAAGTTGTCAAATGTTACTTTGTGTGGGTTTGGGTCTGATAAATTTTCCAGCAATTGGAATACTACATTTTTTCCAGGACCACAATCGGCATTATTGTTGGAAGAAGCGCCGGAATACGGAATAAAAAAACAGTATCCTGTCGCTGAAGCTAAGACCCAATACTTGTAACCAAATCTTATCGGCTTACCTCTTATTAACATTTTTAAAGGATGACGACCATAGTGTGCAATCATCTGTTCATCCACCGAAAGGTTGTGAGCAAATACACCAAATTCCATAAATTTTTTATTTAAGACATCGTTCAATGGAGAAATTTTGGAAAATTTATCACTTGCATCCAGATTTTTATTATAAACGTGTATATTTTGTTCTATTTCGAAACTATCTCGACTCATTGCATCTTTTAAAATATGACAGCCTAAAGATGCTTTATTTGACCAATATGATCTGATGGTTGGCAAAGTATTATATCCTGTAAGATACAAGATTCCAAAAAATGTTTTTATTTCCGATATTAAAGTAACGAAACCATGAACATTTTGTTGTCCAGAATATTCATTTGTTCTATCAGATTCTATCAGAACCAAAAATATCTCTGAGAATTTGTAGACAACAAAGGTATGCCACAAAACTTACCAATAATCACAAACAATGCTTTTTGGGCATTATCTTCATTGTCGAAAGGTTGTTTATCAATTGTGTAACTATGCGCTTTACTCCATTTAGGTTTAGTTCTCACAAAAACATGACCTTTTGATTTCGATGTAGATGTTTGGGGTTCATCGTCTGTATCTAATGGATCAGATTTTTTTTTCCACTAATTCAGAAACCACTGAAAGACTTTTATTATCATCATTATACATGTACTCAATCTCAAACTGGCCGGGTCTTTCATTAGGAAATTGAGTTTTATCATGAAGTATTCGAAGATTATCATCTACATATATCTTCATTCTCACTTATATCATCAACCTTACACGGGGGAGCAATCACAAAATTTATTTTATCTGCTTTATGGTCAAAGTCATTTTCTTCCCCATCACTAGTCCCTCCATGTATTTCTGCTTGTAATTCAGTTACAGTTAAAAGTTTACGACTTCGAAACATTTCCTTTTACAAAATTTAAAACTCTCTACAGTAATTCTTTTTCAGTGATTTACTGCCACTCTATCGCAATCACGACGCACAATTAAATGCACGTATCAACTAACAAAATAAACTATATCAAACACTTTTGTTTGCATTGAATTTCACTTACTCTAGCCAAAAACGGGGAAGTCCCAAATTTGTTTTTAAAAATCACACCAAACAATTAAATATAGATAGACACACCACACACTTTGTTTTCATGCCACTAGTTCAAATATTATAGTTCAAAAATAGATAAACACACCACCTTTTCATCAAAACATACAATAAATATGTTGTTGCTACCGTTTTCAAGTTTTTACATTTAACAAAAAAAAATATAACCAAGAGCCACAGGTTCGGGTATGACAGATAAAAAAAAATAAAAATACCACGTCAATATAAATGCCCTAAATACTAACTGTGTGAAATTTTGTCAAAATCGGACAACGGAATAGGGGGTCAGTCATTAGTGGGTTAACAAGCAAAATTTAAAGCACATAAAAAATTGCAAAATATCCACAAAACAATTTAAAAATAAATATGCCTTTATATCCTAGAAATTTTTGATACTTTCAAGATAAAAGGGAAAATATGAGAAAAAAAACTAAAAAAATCGACGCCAAAGTTCCTCAATTATTTTGAGGCGCATATAAATTATATGCCTTATTCTTTTACGTTATAAAAGTAAATTAAAATATTTAGTAATTCTAATAAAATGTATGTGACATATGGTACATGATCTGCTAAGAATCAAAGTTCCTCTGAATTGACTCTACATGACATTCTTACATAATTCATATCCATTTTTCAAATTTGTTGTATATCAACGACCTAAAACTCCGAAAAGTAAAAGGAAGTAAGAAAATTATAGTCAGTCTTGGCCAACCAGTCGATATTCTATAACATTTGCTTAGAGGAAGGGTAATAGTTCTCACAAATTGGGTAAGAAAATAAGCATAAACCAATCTCGAGCGGCATTGGTAGACACACAAACAGTCAGACAGACGGACGGACATCGCTAAATCGAGTGAGAAACTGATTCTCGGTCGACCATTATAATAAAAGGTGTGTACAGGTGAAGTATAATTGGAAGCTACAACCATCAGCACTAACTTAATATACACTGACCACATAGTGGTATAAAGTATAATCATCAAGGGTCCCTGTACAAGTATGAAGGAATGTAGTCGTTGAGGAAAAAATTCAGCCTGCTAATAACTCGAGTGACTTTTTCGCATAATGTGGTAAAATATTCTATGGCCAAAATTCTAAATTATTACACTACGCATAAAAAAATAAATAAAAAAATATCTGCACTTAAAGTGTGACATTTTACACACTATACCGCTATATGGTCAGTTTTATGTGAGTTTGTGCTGATGATTGTAGCTAAAGCCACCATTAATTATATCGATCGACTCAGACTCTCTCTGAGTCGATTTAGCGATGTCCGTCTACCTGTCTGTCTATCCGTCTGTGTGTCAATGTAAACCTTGTAACAAAACCACAGGTCGCAAATATGCATATATTTTGATGAAATTTAGTACGTAATGTTTTATCGTCCATATGATGAATGCTATTGAAATAGGTGAAAATGAGTGCACGTCCAGACTAAGCCGTATTGAAAAAGCACCTACGGGACCGACAAATATGGTCGTAAGATCCCGATCACCATGTATTTATCGAGCAAATTTGGTAAATATGTGTCAACTGTACCCACTAATCAGTTATCCAAAAATAAATCCTATACGGTCATTTTGAGTAAAAGTCCTTATATATAGCTGATTCCAATCTTCACTTATATCTATAAAAAAACAAAGATATTACATACACTGTTCCGAAAACTAATGCCGTTTTATTTTCTGACAAAAAATATCGCATTTATTTTCACTTTTTTCGAAAAGTGTATTTTTTTATATATTCTAAATTAAGACTAACCTAATTTTATACATCAATCGAAAGGTCTCAAAGTGCTGTGTGCATAAAATGCAAAAAATTTTGGTTATTTTCTTCATTGAAGTCATGGGGAGAAAATATTCAAAAAAGGGGAACACTGTGGAAATATTCTCACACTATGACCTGAAAGAATTCAATGGCTACAATGTTTTGCGATTTACGAGCGCTCGACTTTTAGACCTTTTGATTGATGCTTTTGATCCTGCTGAACCGCCAATGAAAATTTAAATAATGAAACCATTTTTCAAACTATGTTAGCATACACTCTATCACTAAACGCCCGAAAAATTGCAAACAATTTTAAGGATTTGTGGGAAACGAATCAAAAGATTCAATACAATGCTTGCACTCAAAGTGGTTATCGTTACATCTGTAATGTTAATATGCAATGTGATTTCTTGTGATCGATGTAAGATTGGCAGTTATTATCCTATTTTGACCAAACATTCCTCATTTGAAAGATATTTCGTTTTAGATGTCCACCATGTTTACGGTTTTTTACATTTTTACATTTTTTTTTGGAGTAAAATGCATTTAAGTTTACTGTTAATACAAACATAAAATTAAACAATGCTGTGTGTGTGTGTGTTTATTAAATTTGTTAATTTTTTTTGCAAAAACCCTATATTGAATTAAAAAATAAACCAATAACGACGATAAAAAGTTTTGAAATGTGAATTGGCTAAAATTGATTAGCATGACTTAAGGGTTTTATAAAATAATTTACTAAATAACTAAATAAAATTACGTATAATTTTCACTCGAATTTCGAGGGCTGTGATCTGCTAGTAAGAATAAATCGTTGAAAAGTAAATGACAAATTGAAGGCGTATACGGAAAAATAGTTCAACCTTCTGCAAAATTGCCAAGTTAAAACCAGGTCCGGAAGATAAAATTGGATTCTGTTGCAGACATGGATAGCTGATTCGATGATGATTATGATAATGATTCGGAATATAAGCCAGCAACAAAATTAGTCCATAAAGAACTTGCTATTTCCTCAAATAACCGACAGCTTTTTGCCTTTGAAAACTTTTCTGGGGCATCAGTGGTACTTATGCCTTGCGTTTTGATGAACATATCGACACCACAACTTTGCGTTTAATGGTCCAAAATCTACACGCACCATGTAAGGGCAAAGAACTAGTGTATGCATAATTGTCCGAAAAATGCTTAGAAACGAACAAATTTAGGATTTAATATCCAAAGTCAGCCTAGCCTTCTTTGAAGCCTGTTACGTTTCTGTTATTTTTCACAAACATATCTGGCAACAGAGAACAAAATTCAGCAATTGAGGGTGGTAAATGTTGTCACAGAATGAGGCACGGCCTTGGATAATACTTATGTTAATGTAACGATTTCTGACATAGACTTTCAAAATTTATTTTAGGACATAGAGCTACATCTTAAAAGTTGTAATATGCAATCGCAATGCAAAAAAAATATTTTTTTTCGACATCAACCATGTTGGCTCTCTTTGTTGAAGTTTACGCAGCTGATAAAAAAATCACCCATATTTAATATAAGGGGGGAAAAAATATAAATAAAAACTAAGCTTGAACAATCTCATATTTTTAACGTTAAAACAACGCCGATTCATCACTTGCAAACACCTTAGAATATTTTCAATTTCACAAATTGGGTACAAAGCCCAATTCGGAACGGTAAGGGAAAATGTAATCATTTGTTTTTTAATGACTCAGAATTTATCCATCATTAGTTTTTAACTTTAATACAAATTTTAAAAGTTGCAAAATATTTCTTTAAAAATTTATGCAAAATTTATAAAAAAAAAAAATGTTAGAAAGGGCACACAATTGAGCAAAAGAAATTACCAAAACTTCTATTTAAACAAGTAAGAAAATTATAGTCGGTCTAAAATTTGAGAAGAATCAGTGCAATATTTTTGTTTATTGATAGATTTAAGTGAAGATCGGGTTGCAGCTCTGTATGGGGCCTATTTCTAAGAGTTGTCCAATAGGGACAATTAATGGATGATTAGTGGATGTAATAAACACATACAAACCCAATTTGACTAAAATTTATATGATAATTTGGATCTTATGGAAATTTGAATCGATTTCATAGGGGTCATTTGTATGGGGGCTAGGTTTGAACATGGACCGATTCTCACCAATTTCAATAGCGTTTATCCTATGGCCGATAGAAGCTTACATACCAAATTTCGTCAATATATATTCACATTTGCGACCTGCAGTTTGATTACAAGCTTTACATGGACACACAGACGGACGGACATCGTTAAATCGAATCAGATAGTGATTCTGATTCGGTCGGTATAATTAAAGATGGGTCAAGGTCAAATATTTTTGGTAGTTACAAACAGCAGCACAAAGTCATTATACCCAAACCACATAGTGGTATAGGGTATAAAAAGGAAATTATGAATCTGAAAAAAATTCCAAAAATACTTCACACTATAAGCTTTCAAAAAAGCTGGGGTAAAAAAAAATTTTTTTGGGGACACACTAATACATATCGATAAAATTGTGTGTATATATATGTCTTCTATACCCAAGACTCTTTTAAAATTAAGTGACTATGAAATATGGTTGTGAGCGGACCATCTTTTGACCCAGTGCCTATATAAAAATATTATCAAACATGAACTTTTTCATATCTACATGTCACAAGATAATAACAAGTAAGAAAATTATGTTTGATTAGGCCGACTATACGATACCCTATACCATGCGTTTAGAGACCCTATCTCTCAGGCCCAACTAACTGGATATAGAAAATAAGCATAAACCAAATATGAGTGGAATTTTTATTAATTTTTTCGGCTGCAGATATGAAAAAGTTCATATCGGATGCTATATCTATATGGGGACTAGGCCCAAAAATGGACCGATCCTGACCATGTTTGGTAAAGTCTCTTGTATTTTGCAAAAATATATACAAACAAAATTTGAGAAGGATCAGTGTAATATTTTTGTTTTTTGATAGATTGAAGTGAAGATCGGGAAGCAGCTCTATATGGGGCCTATGACTAAGAGTTGTCCAATAGGTATCATTTCTGGACTACTGATTAATGGATGTAATATATACATACAAACCCAATTTGACTAAGATTTGTAGGATAATTTGGATCTTATGGCAATTTATGTTGATTTCATAGGGGTCATTTGTATGGGGGCTAGGTCTGAACAAGGACCGATTCTCACCAATTTCAACAGCGTTCATCTCATGGCCGATAAAAGATCAAATACCAAATTTAATCAATATATATTCATATTTGCGACCTGTAGTTTGATTACAAAGTTTACATGGACACACAGACGGACGGACGGACGGACGGACGGACGGACGGACGGACATCGTTAAATCGAATCAGATAGTGATTCTGATTCGATCGGTATAATTAATGATGGGTGTAGGTCAAATATTTTTGGTTGTTACAAACAGCAGCACAAAGTCATTATACCCAAACCACATAGTGGTATAGGGTATAACAAGTAAGAAAATCATAGTCAGTCTAGACCGACTATGGGTAACTTTATACCATACGTTTAGAGACCCTATCTGTTAGGTCCAAATAATTGGATATAGAAAATAAGCATAAACGAAATTTTCATGGCATTGTTATTAATTTTGTGCCTTTGAATATGAAAAACTTCATATCGGGTGCTATATTTATATATCGGAAGGCCACTTTTTTTTTGCAATATTTTTATTTTTTGATAGATTTAAATGAAGATCGGGAAGCAGGCTATGAGTATAGAGTTTATCTTTTGACTACTGATTATGGGAGTAATAAACATACACAAACCGAATTTGATAATATGATAATATGTATCTTATAACAATTTTAGTCGATTTCGTTCAACAGGTTTCATGCTATGGATGGCAGAAGCTTATGTACCTAATTTTTCAAAAATACATTCATATTTGCTACTTGTAGTGTGATTAAAAGACACACAGACAAACAGACGGACGTACGGACGGACATCCCTAAATCGACTCAGAAAGTGATTCTCTGGCGATCGCTATAATAATATATGGGCCTAGGTCAAATTTTTTTGGTAGTTACAAACACCAGCACAATATCATTATACCTTAACCACATAGTGGTATAACAAGTAACGGTGTTAAATTCACTTATTCCGAATCTTTGCTACCCACCACCTGCGTCTTAAATTCAGTATTACAACCAATGTTGGATACTTTGTTGAAAAACGTACTTTTAAAAAAATTGTGCTTTTATAAAAAAGGTTTAAGAAACTTTAATTTTGAGAACAGGAATTTTTTTTTGAAAAAGGTATTTCAAAATAGGTACTTGTTTGAGAAAAGGTACCTTTTAAAATAAGCACATTTTGAAAAATCTTACTTTAAACTAGGCAACTTCTTAAGAAAAGGTAATTTTAAAGAAGAAGGCAATGTTTGTTTAGATAACATAAATTATTAGGAAAAGGTACATTATTTAGTAAAAGTACTTATTTAAAAAAGTTACTTTTTTGAAGCACCTACTTTTTTTAAAAGAAGTTAAATATTAAAGAAAGTGCTTTCTTACGAAAATTAATTTTTAAAAAATCTAAATTTTAAAAAAATTTTCACTTTTAAGAAAAAGTCCTTTTTTAAAAAAGGTACTTTTCGAGAAAGGTAAATTTTAAGAAAAAGAAATATATTAAGGAAAAGTACTTTTTAAGGCAATGCATATTAAAAAAAATATATTTTTTATTTCATATTGGCGATTTTCTTTACTATATCAGGCTAACGAAAAAAAAAAAATTTGTGCCAAGACTTGCTTAAGCTAATATGTGCACTATAACCAAACGCACGCCCTCATGAAGCACGTGCCACAACTATAACGCCCAAAACAATAAGAACAATTACAATAAATACATATCTTAAGAAAAACAACAATCATGTTGAACATTTTTATTTTCTCGAGAGTTTTTTACATTTTCGTTCATATCTCGTGACCCTTTGGACCTATTTTGATGATTTTATTTAGTAAACGATATTATGTACCACGCACCATTGAAACAATATTAGAATATCCATATTTATTATAGTATTAATTGCAATATGTCGGAAAAATGACGAAAAAATCATCTCAAGTATATGTAAAAAGTGCAACATGTAGTATGTACAAACCGTACATCACATATGGCAACTCTGAGAAACTGAGAATAGTGGAAATTAGAAGTATAAACGCAAAAATATTAAAAAATTCAAACATTACGATTGTTTGTTTGGACAGAGTTGTATCTTCTAAAATTAATACGAAGTAAAAGCTGTATGGTACGAAAACTGATTCTAACCACACTGCTCAGAGGCCTGACTTTAGGCGACTGTGTTGAAGCGCTGACCAAAAAGTGCAAGTACGAGTGTATGTGAAGGTTCACGGTTTAAACCTCATGAAAAATTTCATATAGAAACAATCTATTCAATTAAAAACATAATAATTATCACAATGTTCAATAAATCGCTGATAAAGGCTGAAATGCCAGAAACCGGTCCGATTAAGAATACAAAGTAGTTATGCATTTTTGAAATATATGCTTTCTTCTTCTTCTTTACCACGCACCATTGAAGAGCTTAGTTATTGAGGGTGTGATCGCTATTTCTGCAGACAGCCGGACAAACGGTCATCGCTATATCAACTCCTCTGGTTACAAGGATCAAGCAAATATATGGTTTATGGTTTATGCTTTATTCGATGCATTACAAATGGAATGACAAACTGATGTATATGTGGAGGGTACAAAAGTTTCAGATCACAACTTTTTCATATCTGTACGGTACAAATTAATGACACTACTACTAACATTTGGGTTATGTTTATTTTCTACTAGCTGGACCCGGAAAACGTGGTTTTGCCCTGAATAAGTTTTTTTATTTTAGTTAGAATCTGTATATACCTATATAAAAAAAATGTTTGTGCATTTGTTAATATTAATTGAAAACTGTTAAAGAAAAACCATGTTTTTTTTATAAAAATGAAAATAAATATTTATTGTAACATATAAGAATGACCAATATATTTCTATTATAGTAATGCTAAAGAGTGAACAAAATTTTTACTTTCATTGTTCTCACAGTAAATGAATAAATTTTCTGGCTTTCCAACACGGGAACATGCCACATATAGTTGTTCGTGGGAAAAACAACTGTTTTCGAAGTCCGAACCACATATTTGCAATCATTATCCTTGATATTTATTAATGATCATGGCAAAGCCCAATCTGATCGGAAATTGCAATCTTTTGAATGTTATCGGAGTGTCGGTAGGAATCATAGGAATTCTTGGCAGCAAAACATGTTCTCCTTTAAATTTTCCTTTGAGAATTGTGGCCTCAATAACATTGGGTATTATTCTCTCAACAATTAACCTGGTTACATTACATAGTCTCGGAGCGTTGAGGTTACGTAGCAAAATTATTGGAGAACCAACTTTTAATTTTAATAAATGTGGCGGTAGACCGGGCACATCCAGTGAATTCAAAAATTCTATTGGATAATTGACTGCTTCATTTTTTTCAACAACACTATCCAGAGATTTCAAAGAAAACGTTTCACAATGAATCATGTCCTGAATAACAACATTAATATTATCGTCATCGACATTGACATTTTTGCGGGGAAAATACCTCTTTCACTTAACCAATCATGGTTACGATATTGATTTTGAATGTCGGGGAATACATTTTCAATTAATTCATCGTTTGACGATATAAATTGACAAAAATCTTGTGGATATTTTAATAGTTTGACTGGTTGGGTTAATATGAATTTTACCATTGCCAAGATCAAGTAGTTGTTTTGAAAATTGGTCAGCCATTGGATCATTTTGTAATCGCACTCGCATGTTTGTTGTTAATTTTATAGTTTGAAGGTTGATTTTGTTATGACGAAGATCTCCAGATTATAAAATGAGAGCTCCACCAAAAGTCTTTCATTGCCTTTCAAATCTTTTAAAGTTCTATGTAATGCTTCTAAGGAATGTTTGTGAGCCATGGTACATTCATCCCAAATAATAGTAATGCATTTTTGCAGAACTTTTTCCATACTGGAATGTTTTTTGATATCACAGACGGCATTCTCATTTGTTTGTACGTTTAATGGTGATTTGAGTGCTGAATGAGCTGTACTACCACCATGCAATAATGTAGCGGCTTTTTCCTTCCTTTTTGGTTAGAATATTTATATATAAAAACGTTTGTGAATTTTGTAACTTATAAAATTTATATAAATTTGAAAACTCATTATTTTTCGAATGGCAGCGCCATCTACCGGGACTAACAAAAAATGTTTGGCATCATCTAACATACATATATGTACATTCTTAGTTTCATTAAAATCGCACCGTAAATAAGATTATTCGAAATTATTTTACCCCAGCGCCACCTATCGGGTCCATTTACACATACAAAAATTTCTTATGACGAAACATACAGACATCCTGAATTTCAGTCAAATGGCGCTGAAAATAAGAATTTTGTTTATAACTTGACCCCAACGCCAGCTAGAGGGTTAAAACTGAAAAGAAACACAGAAGAGCTCGAACCAAACCTATGGTGCAAATCTTTCCTCGACAGCTCTTATGGTTCCGGAAATCAGTCGTTACAAACAAATGCACCAACGTTTTTATATATACAGATTGAAAGCAGATTAATAATTATAATTTAATGTAAAATGGGGCGAAAAAGGGGGTTTTGGTAATAAAAAAATGTATGGCTACCTTACCTGTAGATAAAACGTGTATAAAACTTTAGGTAAATACATATTACAAAGTATTTTGTATAGCAAACATTGTTAGTGGTATAAGTAAGTATCTGAATTAAAAAAAAGGGGGGCGGTGAAGTGTGCGTGGTTCATAGTTATATGGCGACGTTGACAGTATTAAGAGCAATATACTACCAAATAAAAAAAATCCGTTGGAAGGAACAAATTTGTACAGAGAACAAAAAGTTTAAAACTTTCAAACAAAATTTGGCGTGAGAAGGGGCGTGAAAGGGGCGTGGCGTAAGAAATGTTTATTTCTACCTCGCCTGGAGTATAATGTGTATACAATTTGACAAAATCTGTTAAAAACTACTGGGAGCAATTACATAATTTTAAAAAAGTGGGCGTAAAAGTGGGCGAAAAAAGTACCCTATTAATCATGACAGAGCCCCAGTTAAATGCTGTGAAAATTTCAGGAAGATCGGTCCAGACGTTTGGTCTCCTATAAGGTACAAACAAATAAACAAACACACATTCCATTTTATATATATAGAAGATATACAGTTATTGCATCAGAAACGTTGCGTACAAGACCCGCTCGTATAAATTGATTTTAAAACGATTTTTTGGACGTCAGTACGGGGTCGCTGATATCGATTTTATCCAACAAGTGAGTATATGAAATACATCATTTTAATTTATTTTCTACTAAAGAAAATTATCCGCGGCAAAAATTATTAGTTTAAAATGAACTATGAGGAATCCAAGCAGTATTTTAGCATAAAATTTATACCTTTAGATGGGCTTTCTAAAAGTATCTTTTTTGAAACCAATTTATCGCTTTTCACTTTAGGAGGGAAATTAAAATCAAATAAAACAATTAAAACAAAATCATTTTTGACCTCACAGCATGACCCCAAACATAAAATATGTATAACAAGTAAGATAATTATAGTCGGTCTAGACCAACTATACGATACCCTATATCATGGTTTAGAAACCCTATCTCTTTGGTCAAACTAATTGGATATAGAAAATAAGACTAAACCAAATTTGAGTGGCATTGTTATTAATTTTTTTGGCTGCAGATATAAAAAAAGTTCATATCGGGTGCTATATTTATATGGGGACTAGGTCGAAAAATGGACCGATCCTGACCATATTTGATATATTCTGAAAAAATATATACAAACCAAATTTGGAAAAAATCTGTGCAATATTTTTGTTTTTTGATCGGGAAGCAGTTCTATATGGGGCCTATGACTAAGAATTATCCCGTAGGAATTTTTTTTGGACTAGTGGTTAATGGATTCAATAAACATATATAAACCCAATTTGACTGAGATCTATATGATAATTTGGAACTTATGGAAATTTATGTCGATTTTACAGAGGTCATTTGTATGGGGACTAGGTCCGAAAATGGACCGAATTTCGCCAATTTCAACAGTGTTCATCCTATGGCCGTTAGAAGCTTACATATCAAATTTCATCAAAATATATTCATAGTTGCGACCTGTAGTTTGATTACAAAGTTTACATGGACACACAGACGGATGGACGGACATCGCTAAATCGACTCAGAAAGTGATTCTGAGTCAATCGGTATAATAAAAGATGGGTCTAGATCATATATTTTTGGTATTTACAGCACACAAAGTTATTATACCCAAACCACATAGTGGTATAAGGTATAAAATATGTTATCTGGAAACCGAGGTGCCATATGGTTCTTTAGTCACTTTCACAAAAAAAACTTAAGTAATTTTTGCATGTTTTTCCTTAAGTTTATAGAAAAAGTATAAAGAAAAATATTTTCTTTTAAAATAACAACTTATTTGTTCATTTAATTGTTTTTGTTCTTCAATTTCATTCAATTAAAAATGACTTTTCTATTTTTGAAAAGTTAGGCATCACCAAAAAAAATTTCGATATTCAAATAAATTGGATTTGACTGTCATCACTACTGTTTCGAACATATGCAAAAAAATAAAAATATGTGATTTGATGAAAAAAAATTTTTTAGTTCCTTTATTTGCAATAATTAGTGCATAAAGAATCTATGTTATAATTGAAAAAATTATAATGGAAAATAGATTGTGTAAATAAGAAGTTTTTATTGCAGTTATAGAACAGCAACATCGCAAAAAATGTGTTTTATTAACATCTACCACTTATTACGAGTTTGTTTTTAAATCAGCACAAAATGTAGACATTTTTTAAAATCGCTTTTTTTCATAAAATTAATGTCTAATTTTTTAAAATAATGACAAGGTTCTATAAAAAACATGTTAGAGCTTAAATATCAATTAGTTTTTTTTATCTCTTAAGACCTGCTTAATAGAAAAAAAGGGCATTTGTTTTGATTTCGCAAAGCTTTTTCTATGTGAATTAAAACGAGAAAAAATATTCTTATTGAAATTAGAGAACAGCAAAAAAACACGTAGATTTAAGAATTTTTTCATTTACGAGTTTTTTTTTTGTGATAGTGGTTTCAAGAACAGGGGTGTATATTAAGGGTATTTGGAAGTTCAATTTAAGGCATTTAATTTTACGTCCATATTCGCAATCGCAAATGATTCAAGAGCTTGGGAAATACTTAATTTTTTATTTCTGAACATCTTTGATGACCACTAAACAAATAATTGTTATTGCGGATAATTTGTGTATACAGACTGGTAGTCTTTTGAAGTGTTATGGAGTCTTTTGAAGTGTTATGTTTATGGACTGAA